>CAUYQG010238110.1:0-36858 GCA_963574415.1 Tarsius wallacei | reverse complement strand
ACGCCCGGCTAATTTTTTTGATTTATTGTAGAGATGAGGTTTTGCCTGCCCAGGCGGGTCTCGAACCCGCAGGCTCAGGCAATCCACTCACCTCAGCCTCCCAAAGCGCGGGATTACAGGCTAAGCCACCGAGCCCGGCTGCTAGTTTATTTTTTAAGCACTCAGTAATATTCCATTGTCTGTATATACCACAGTTTGTCTATTCACCTACTGAAGGACATCTTGGATTTGTCAATTATGCAATTATGAGTAAATCTGCTGTAAATATCTGTGTGCAGGTACAATGTAATCTCAATGGATGTATAAAATTTATTTATGACTACACAAACATTTAACCATTGATATCTGCTGCCTTTAAAATTTTGGGTCTGAGTGATAAATAATTTTTCAGAATTAACCGTGACAGATGTTACATTGAGTTCATAGGGTAGTCTATAGCAGCTAAAATAGGGTCATGCTAGATCATGGGTGAAAGTCAATATTAGGAACTCAGGATTCTTACAGGGCTCAGGGGGGTGAGCAGAGTTAACTCTGTTACTGACACTAAGGGTTCAGAAAAGTCAAGTCAGATTTAGAGATTAAGAAAGTTTCCAAATTCAGGGCAAGTTTAGAGAATCAGGTGGTTTGAGAGAATAGTATTGTGTGAGCTCTGAATGTGAGGAAGGGGCTTTTTGATTCTTTTACCACCTTTTTGATCTACTATTGGGTCAGAATTGGGTAGCTGTGCAGCCACCAGGTATTAATTGCATCCCAAAGTCTAACGGTGCTCAGTAGTTTAGGTGTCCTAATTACTGGTTATCCCTTATAATAAAGGCCTAGATCATAAATCGATTTATTTGTTTATTTTTTGGAGACAGGTCTCACTATGTTGCCTAGGCTGAAGTGCAGTGGTTATTCACAGGCACAATTATAGTGCACTGCATCCTGAAACTCCTGGGCTCAAGAGATCTTACTGCCACAGCCTGCTAACTAGCTGGGACCACAGTCATACACCACCATACCCAACTCGTTAATCTTTAAACTTTTTTAATTTCATAGGGTTAAAGTTATGATAACTGTAACTTTGAAATTTTGTATCAGCTTTAAGTATTTCATTTGCAAATGACAGAAAACTTAATGGTGGGTTAAAGCATAAGGATTTACCTTTTTGCATTTAACAAGAAGTAAAACGCTGCTGACATTGGTTCAGTAGCTCTAAAATGTCAGAAATTATTTGTTTCCTATGGTCACAAGACCATTCCTGTTGCTCCAGACGTACATCCACATTCAAGTCAGGGAAAGGGACAATGGTCTGATATCAGCCACATCTTTCTCTTTCATCAGGAAAGCAAGCATCCCCAGACCTCCCCAGATGAATATTACTTTATTCTCATTAGTCAGAATGATGTCACTGGGCCTTTTCAATTAATTCACTCTCAATTTTGAAGGATGTGAACTTTAGTGTAGTGTATAATAGGAACAGTGCACGCAGAAACAGGAGATCAGATACTTAGGTTACCTTGAAAATTTAAGACCTATGTAAATTTCTAGAAACTTTTAAAAGGATTTTGGACTTTATTATAGTATACATTAGGAGTTTGAACCAAACTTATTTAGAACTCAAGGATCAAAGAAGCTCGATTCAACATTAGAATTAGGACACTGGTACTCAATGGGAGATTGAAAGGAAAATGGCAATTCTCTCTCTGGGATAAAAAGGTGGTTATTTTTGAGAATAAGAGATTAAAGAAAAATGGGAGGATTAATGCCTTGTAATCTTGATCTTCTCTAAGACTACTAAAAAATCACCTGCCAAGATTACAGCAGGTTTGGAATGGAATTGGTGACTAGAAACTGGTGAAAGATTTTTTTAAAAAGATTTATTATAGAATGTCTCATAAAGATGGGCAATCATTAAACAAAAAAGATTGTAGAGCCTGAATGAAGATTCATTTGAAATCAAATACCCCGATATTGGTGAATCCTAATTAATCACCATTTTTTGGGGGGGCCTCTCTCCAGTATCATCTTAAAGCACCTAAATTGTAATATAAAAAGTGAAAACTATCCCCTACTGTGGAGGGAGTCCAGTTGGTGATAGGAAATCTATTGGTATTGCTGATAATAGTAAAGTCCAGACTAAGAGATGGAAAATAAAGAGGTTGTAATAAATGATAACAGCTCTTTTCACGTCCTGCAACCTACCGGATTTTAGGCTTCAGAGGTAGGTTCCATGCACAAATTAAGAAGGGGGGGGTCTTACAATCTAGTGGCTTTAGCCTTAAATACTACAACAACTGTTACTTCCTTTTTCCTTCCTTCTTTCCTTACCTCTATTTCTCTCCCTCTCTTTTTCCATTTTTGCCCCTTCCCTTCCTTCTCTTTTCCTTCCTCTTTTCCAAAGTGTTTATTGGTAGTGAATAAAACAGACAAAATCTCTACCCTGATGTAACTTATCTAAACTAGTAAACAAATATATAGTATGTTAAAGAATAGTAGAAGCCATGGAGGAAAATGAAGAAGCATAATGGAATTCCTGGGAGGGAAGCTCATGGGAGAAGTGATGAGAACTGCTTTTGAAACTTGAAGAACCTGCAAGACTTGGTGGCTTGGATATGTGATATACAAGACAGGCATTAAGTACCAAATTTTACCTGGTTATATTAGACAACGTGACTAGAGATACCTGAGGATGAGAAAAGGGATAAGGAATAAATGTTTGACTTTTGGTTCAGAGTGACCTTGGTGTTGACTTAATTAATGTAGTACTTTAGCACATTCTTGAGCTTTTTGAGGGTAAGAACTGCATTGCTCACTATAATCTCAGGAAGATACTCACAGATGAGATTACTAGTAATGGAGAAGCAGCTTCATGAAAGAAGAAGCAGGACTTCCCTGCTTGATTATGGTATCTTCTCCAGAGAGAAGAGCTGTATCCTTGGTAAACCAAACATTCATGTTTAAGTCAGCTGGAGTGAAAGAAAAACAAACGCTGAGGAATATTGGGGGAAGAAATACAAATCCTTGTATTTCCTTTCATGTCAAGGGTATTCATTGAACCTTTGGTCTTCGAGTGGCTCCTTTACTTTGAGTGGGTTCTTTGATAAAATTGGGAAAACTAAGCTGGATGTGCCAGGCTCTTTTTTGACCTTTTTTCCTTTTGAGCCTGAGCTGCCCACAGGGACCAGTTTCTTTACTTTTGCTTTGTCATGCCTGGCTATGTAAGTCTGTCCACTTCTAAGGTTTAATGTTAGGAAGTCCATTTGACTCTGGAAGTAAGGGATAACCTCTGACTCAGTCTTTCTTAATTATGGAAGTGATTTTCAAGTCTCTGTATGCCATTAGGTGATTTCATATTTCAGTTTACTCTGAACACTGGTGGGAAGAAGAATACGATCTACTGAATCCTGTAGAAAACCCAACAGCAGTCATAGTCACACCACCTTCTTATGTTTCATAACAGTTTACAGAACATATTCAAACATAGAATCTCATCTGTGGCTCCTGCTTTTCAGGTGGAGAAATTGAGGTTTATGGAAGTTAAATGACATGTTACTAAGAGTAGTTACTAAGAGTAACGGTGAGATATATTCGGGTCTCTTTACTACAAAATACAGTGATTTTTCCTTCTATCCACAACTACATTGGATATATATTAAGGAGAAGTTTCTTTGTGTCACTGGCATTGTGCATACGTTCATCAAAGTTTGAGCAGCAGCACGGGGAACCTCTGTCAAATTGTGAAAATAGAAAACCTGCCACTATATATTTTATTAAATCCTTGCACATTCATGCATCCATCTCTCTTTTGAAATATGTCAGATTTTTCATTCATGTCTGAAATGTATTCAAATATATTTTCCTTGAGAGTTGTCCCTCATGGAATTTTTAAAATTTAAAGTGCTAAATTCTGGTATTAATTTTGTTATGTTTATTGATCTGGTAATATTTGTGACCCAACTAAGAAATGAATAATAATATCCCAACAATGCTGAAGAATTTCTATAGCAGCTGCTTTCCAACCAAGTATCTTTTAATTTCTCCATGTTGGCAGCATGTGATATCTATTAATTATCGCAAAATTTTAAAAGTCTCCTGCTTCACAATGGAAACTATGTGGTGCTTATTTTTATGTGTAGGAAAATCTGACATGGGAAGTCCCCAGGAGAGTCATTACGGACAGATAGTAGTACAATATGAATGGCACTGGAATGTTGCCACATGGCAGTAAACCCTTATCTCCAGCCAAGACCCATCAACACAAATAGAAGGAATGTGAATTAGCCGCTGAGGCTGTGCATTTACTATTAAGAGCAACTGTGCAATCTAGTTTTCAAGACCTGCACTACCCAAACACATTTTTCTACATTACATAATGTTATCATTTAAATATTGTCATTCAAATGTGAAGACCAGCTGTGCATATCAGGACACAGCTGTCGGGTTGAGGTGCAGATAAGCCATCTGGTGCTCGGTTCTGGGTGGTTAAAATCCAGCCGGGGATTTAACTTCATATCCAGCTGTGATAAAGTAAATTGAAGGCTGCATATTATTCCTCAGAAATCACTCCTTTGGGACATTTCTCAGAAATAAATTTTAACCAGAGGTGTCATTGATTGGTTTTACACTTTCAATTATAGCATTGGCCAAAATACAACCAAACAAAAAACTGTTTCATTTTCTTTGTATGAAATAAAACTAAATAGTTAAAGAGAATGAAGCTTTCCAGTCTTCTTCAAATTATATGTGAGCAGGGACAATCTGCAGCAAAATTGCCTGGCTTCACACATTTCTCTGAACGATGAAAAGAAAAATCAGGTGATCCATAAAAGCTGAATAAGAGAGCAAAGGTGGTAATTACCCTGATTTCCAGAATCATTGTGTCTGTAGGTTTGTGAGATATGGCAAAGCAACACTATTTTCACAATAGTCATTTCTGTGCTTAGGCACACCCCTTCTCAATTTTAAATGTTTTCGAGGGAAGGCTCTTAAAATGTTGCCTCGACCTTCCTGAGAAAGTGAGTCTGCTCTAGTGTCTTCAGGTATTTCTGTGCATAACTATCTAATTATGGAATTAATCTTCATCACTGTTAAACATCTTCAAAAGAACAGATTTTACTATAACTTATTGCAATATTTTAGTTAGTGTGTTCGTTATAGGTAATTTTATCCAAAGCAAATAACACTAGGATGTATTAATTAATGAGTGAGATGGAGCTTATGTTACTAGCAAATGATTTAGCTGAGATCAAGGCAAAATGATTTCTTTTTTCTTTAAAACTAATTTATTCTATCTGGCGGTACAGTTTGGAAAACTGACCTTTTATTCCTAGATGGAACTTTCTTCTGGCAGGCACAATTGCTAATTTAAGCAAACAAAAAAATGAATGTGGGTGTGTGTAGAAAAATTTTTCAGCAGAGACCCTTTATTTTCTTTTCAAAATGTGTTTAGAGACAATCTTGTAGGAATGTGTGAGTCAACAAAACACAGAGATAAGCATGGTAATGTAAAGTTCAAATGAGTACATTCACGTTTGGAGGTTTATTTTTCTTTTGATTCTATACACAGAAATCCTTAAGACACACTTTTAATTCTAATAATATGAGTTTATGCTCAGGACTTGTTTCTGAATATTTGAGAGGTCCAAGATAAATCAGTGAAAGGAGTATATTGTTAGAAAAGCCTGGGGTGGGTTGGGGACATTAAATTCTTTTTAATATGTATGTGAAGGAAAGAGAATTTAAACGGCAGGGTTTTTGGAATTGAGGCCAGGATTATGTATTAATTAGCAATTTTTCCAAATATATATATATTTAAAAAATTAATACTTTGAATACAAAATAAATTCATCCTTTACATTTTTTAGGTGCATATACCCTACATTTCATTCCCAGGATCAACCAGAACTGACACTAGCAATTTAAGCCACTCTGTGGAGCAAAGAAGGACAAGCCTCCATATCATAGAAAGTATGAGTCAAAAATGAGAAACGATAAGAGAAAACAAAGACGTTTACAAAGACTCTGAGTTTTCAAAGGCTCTAAACGACTAGTATACCTCTTATTTTCAGATTTCAATTGTTGACAATTGTTAAATTTTAGACTTTCTTTTGGTTCTTTTCATTTAGAATACTTTCACAATAATTTTAGTATGTACCATTTTATTGCATGTTTTTGTACCTTGAAGTGTAGACTAGTGAAAAATTGAAAATTGCTGCTACTTGGTGTTAGAGGTTCCATTATTTGACTGAGAAAAATTAACTGAAATCACCATGCCGCTGAAAAGCACTTCAGCAAGGGGAAATAGCCCCCTCTTTCTTACAAAAAGTTACTAGACTGGGAGAAAAGTACAAGGAAAATGAATTTTCAGTGACTTTGGCTTTTCACTTTGTGTAAATTTTCTTTTTTTAAGAATGGGAGGTGAGTAAGAATCTCCTGAATTCGTGAATTTTAAAAATACGTGAAATTAAGATGGATATTGATCATCCCTGTGTTATAGTGCGACACCAGGGAATGGTGGAAATGACCCAAATCATTTTGGTGTATCGTGGGACCGGTTGTGTAGGGACAGGTTGTATAGTGAGACCTTCCACCACAGAAAAGGGATTTGTTGTTGTTGTTTTTCCTGTGTCCTGACAGAGGCATGAGTTTTGGTTTTCAATTCGGAAATGTATTAGGAGTCTAAATATGTCAATTTGAAATGTTATGTATACAATAACATCATGATGATGAACAGTTACCATTTATTATGTACTTACTGTGAGCCCAGCACTGTTCTAAGTATTTCATGTGTTAATTTCTGTGATCCCCTCAAGATTGTCATTATCCACACTTTACAGGTGAGGAAAAGAAACCTAAAGAGATTTAGTAACTTGTTCAAATTCTCCTAGCTAGTAAATGGTTCAGCCAGAATGTAAACTTCCAACATCTGATTCTTTTTTTTCTAAATTATATTGCCTCCAAACTATTATGTTATAATGTATTGCATACTAATATCTGATTGTGATCTCATAAACAATTGCAACTCACAATACACACACATGTGCACTATTCCAATCCCCAAAACAACCAACCGAAGAAATGATTATGTTCAGAATATGTTGTATATGCTAATTCTTTAGATATTTTCTTTTAAGTTAAAGAATGTGAAAGAGTAATTTGGAAATTATGAAGTGAAAGGCAACAGAGTAATTTAGCTGTTAAAATGCATATTGAAGTACAGAGAACATAAACAGCTTTGACCTTAGAAGGGTTACTTAAATTATACTCAAATACAATGTTAAAAATTTCCTGAACAACAAAGGACACAGTTTCACATACATATATCCTTGAAGACAGGACAAGAGGAAACATTTTGCTCACAGAAAGGCAGATTTAGCTTAGACATAAATCTTTCTATGTCTGTATGACATAAATCAAAGCCATAGAGAATCACTTGGTCACTGTTCACCACAACTCATACACCTGTTAAGGTCAATACTAGATCACTAAAATTCCTTTCACCTTTATGATTCTATAACTTGACCAACAGTCAAGGTAGGCACTATGTCTCTTTACCTTTCAGACTGATAAAATTTGATTATAAGGACTGTAATAAAAATAAACAACTACTAAAGGTGACTACATAATTATTGAGGAAACACAAGAAACGCAGTATTATTACCATTCTATAGGAGCTTATGTTCTACAATCGATTTTGAATTTTTTAATATAATATCTAAGGTGTATTCAAATTCTTTTTTTTTTTTTTGAGTTGAAGTCTCACTCTGTCTCCCAGACTGGAGTGCAGTGGCTGATCCCAGCCACTTCAGCCTCTACCTGCTGGGCTCCGGTGATCCTTCCGCTCAGCCTTCCAAGGAGCTGGAACTGCAGGCGCGCGCTACCACGCCCGGCTAATTTTTTGATTTATTGTAGAGATGAGGTCTCACCAAGTTGCCCAGGTGGGTCTCGAACCCGCGGGCTCAGGTAATCCACTCACCTCAGCCTCCCAAGGCGTGGGATTACAGGCTGAGCCACCGAGGCCGGCGGTGTATTCAAATTCTAACCAATGTGGGCAGAATAATCATGAGTTAATCTATTAATGGGTTAGAAGCCTCTAACCAAGTGGCTGGTTTAGGTTAAAAGAAAATAAATATTCATCCTGGGAAAGATTCTGATCGTTAAAATTATAATCTAATAGAAGACACAATCCCCTCTGAAGGAAATATTTTAGGCTAAACTTTTAGCATAAAAATATACAATCATTTTATTCTAGTTGTTTGAATAGAGGAACAGAAAAACACTTTCTTTTGGGCAAAAACTACCAAATTATGTTAAACAGTTACTCGACATAAAAATGATCAGGTTTATAAAGTATCTGTTAATCCTGAAGTGCCAATGTCTGTATTGCTAACCCTTTAATCATTATATTGCTATTATCTGAATGTTTCAAATTTTCGAGACCCACCTCAAGTTATGAAACCCAAACTATTGCTGCAGTAAAGCCCTGATGAGCAAGATGGATCACTGTTTCATTATTTCTTTTTAAATACAAAGATATGACATTGCAATGCTGTGATACTTGTTTGACTCTATGTTCTGTCAGTTTACATATAATCTCATATGTATATAACTTGTCTGAGCTTAATGAACACATTTTAAAAATTCTTAGCCAGGCGCCATGGCATGCATCTGTAGTCCTAGCTACTTGGGAGGCTGAGGCAGGAGGATAACTTAAGCCTAGGAGTTTGAGGCCATGATCATGCTACTGCACTCCAGCCTGGGTGACAGAGTGAGACTGTGACTCAAAAAAAAAAAAAAGTTCTAGTTCTCCATATCCTAAAATTCTTCATCTCTTTCAACAGGTTTGGTGACATTTTAAGGTCAGTAAATACTAAGGATAAAATGAATGAAAATCTGGTTAAGAAGAAGCCTAAAGGATTAGACTATCTTGATAACAAAGTCTACTGAGTATTAGAGATTAGAATAGAAAGTACTCTCTTTGGTCTGTTATAAACATTCTCATTTATCTGACTTGAAGTAAGTGTAATAATTTTACAAGAATTAAGAATGGACTAGATAATCTTAAAAAAGCCATCTCACGAATGTAGGTATAACATAGACAATCTTGGGCAGAAGGGATTAAATGGTAACTATCTCAGGCACCAGTCCTAGAGTAGAAGAGACTGTTTAATGGTGATAAATAGGAAAGGGCATGGCATACTTGAGGCTGCCCAGGAAAGGAGGGTGCAGAAGATCTTCCCATCAGAGTGATTTTAAAAACCCAAGCTTCCTGCTACACTGCCCAGAAAAATGCAATCCCTTTGAGAAATTGTAGATACCCAGGGCTCAAATTGAACCCCAGACCCCCAGAGTCCAATGAGAAGAGCAAATCTTTCATATAAATTAATTGATATAGACGTATGCTTAAAAATATATATGTTAGTAAGTGCAAGCAAGGCTAAGGCTTACTAGTAAGGGAATTCAAAAACTTAATTCTGATGTCTTGGTGCAAAGGAAACACAGCAGAGAGGCTAAGACTACATACCCTTCGAGTTGATCTGTATAAACATCATTATTTGTTATATAGAACCACATATTACAAATTGTAGAACATTTTCTTTTTTGGTGCATTTCAGTTTCTTTAGTGGATTATTCTGCCATCTTTATAAAAGGTAGAGTAGATGCCTGGAAAGTGCACACAATTCTGTCACATAGCTGATGTCTCTTCTGGTAGTTCATGTGTTAATTCTGATTAGCTAGTGCTGAAGAATCGAAAATGAATAATCTTAATACCACTCCTGGCCTACGTATTATTGTATAGATGCTTAACATTTAGTTGTTCATACATACCAGGAGTGACAAAAAAATGTATACTCATGTTAAGAGATGTTCACCGTAATCAGAAGTGTCAGGACGTTGATGATAACCACTTGTAGTTGCAGAAATCAAACCTGACTTGTATTCATCTAATTCAGTATTACAATTTTAATACAGTTTTTTCCTTTGTTAAAATATGTGTACTTTTTTTCGGCACTTTATATATACAAGGGGAGATTCCCTCCAAATCGTAATTTATTTATAACAAATTGTGTGTTTATTCTTACATGTTTGAATTTTAGTCACCTTCAAAGTCGTCTCTGTTTAATGTGATACATGAATCAAGATGCTTTTTCCACTGTTAAAAAGTTTTGAACTTGTTAATTTTGATGCCTTTTAGTGCTTTGACCAATTTTTGTTTCACCCCTCCACATCAGCAAAATCTTTCCCTTTGAAGACTTTTTTTCATCTGAGGAAACAAAAAAAAGTTGTTCGGGGTAAGATCTGGTGAACAGGGAGGGCAGGGCATAAGGTCATGCCATTTTTGGTCAAAAACTGCTGAACATTCAGTGTAGTGTGGGCAGGTGTGCTCATGAATCGCCCATAATGAAATGGGCAAACATGTTGAAATAATTTCAAAAAAAAGTTTCACTGAAGCTGAACACAGTCTTTCACAACAATGCTAGCTGGTACACTGATGCCGATGGGTTCTCAGAGCACCTAGCCAGGAAACCCTGTGCTACAAGGGGCTCGCTTTCCAAAAAAATAATTCCGGCTTTTTTGGGTCCCCCCTTGTATGTGTGATGAGGTATTCTCAGAAAAAAAACTGTATATGAGCCAGAACTTCCTAGCACCTGCTTTGTAAGTATTTTTTTCTTCTTGTGAGAATGACCACTATTATTATGTTAATTTATTCACTTTTATTGAGGTGCATAAATTATAGTATATATGTGTTTATAACTATGCACTTATTTTTATAGAGGGCATACAAGTATACCATATATGTGTGTATGTGTAAATATTACGTGTATAACTTAATAAAATATTGTGTATAACAATGAATTTTTACATATAAAAAGTCACTCATGTAATCACCACCTAGGTCAAGGTGTAGGATATTTCGAACAGCCACCCTTAATCAATTTCCACCTCCTTCCAAAATGAGCCCCGTTGTGACCTCTAACACACAGAATAGTTTGCCTGTTCTTGAACTTTATGTAAATAAAACCATACAGTTTACATTCTTTGTGTGTGGCTTCTTTTTTTTTCTTTTTTTTGAATTGGAGTCTCATTCCGTAGCCCAGGTTGGATTGCGGTGGCAAGCTCATGGCCACCGCAGCCTCCAACTGCTGGTCTCAGGCGATCCTTCCACCTCAGCCTTCCAAGTAGCTGGAACTACAGGTGCGCACTACCACGCCCGGCTAATTTTTGGATTTTTTGTAAAAATGAGGTCTCACCAAGTTGCTCAGGCTGGTCTCGAACCTGTGGGCTCAGACAGTCTCCTCACCTCAACTTCCCAAAGGGCTGGGATTACAGACTTGAGCCACCATGCCCAGCCCGCTTCTTTTTTTCAACACTATGTCTGTGGATTTATCTACATCATTGTATGTGTCTGCAATTCCTTCTTTTTCATTCTTGTGTACGTACCGTTCTACAATTCATCTATCCATTGTGGTACTGATTGATTGCGCTGTTTCCAGTTTTGGTGAGCTGCTACTAACATGTCTGCATATGTTCTCTGGTAGGCTTTAGCACTCTCTTCTGTAGTGGGTACATCCAAAACTCATTGCTCTTAAGTAAGGGATGTCAAGTAAGGTAACTTTGTCCATTTCACCGATATCTGCATGAAGGGAGATTAACTAACATTAGAAAACTATATGCTTAAATCCTTTTTGTTTAGGAATAGTTTCCTTATTCATTTGATGTGTTATTCTATCTCCCCCAATAAAAACCTCTGCTTTGCCAAGGACGCAAGACAAGGTTAAAGTGATATCCTATAAGATTTAAGCATGAAGGTCTAACAGGACTATGCCATAGGCAGAAATTGTAAAAATAATAATAATAATTCTACCATAAGCCCACTCTCTCAGCTCAAATTCTCTGCTCCAGAAAATAAACAGTTCAGAATATGTCTGTCATTACCTGCAGCAATTTCCAACTCATCCTTTCAAAAACATAAAGAAGCATGAAAAACTTTGTCTTACAGCACCCTGATCATTGAGTGAGGCTCTTTGCTGCCTCATGACCTCTACCTTCAGGCAGAGGAAGAAAAAGCAGTGTGATTTATGTTTACATATGCTTAGGAATTGCATTTGACAAGGCATAATAAGTTGGCAACGTTTTTTTGTTTGGTCTCTGTCTCAAAATTGATCTAGCTCCAAGTTTACAAGACCCTAAAACCTGACTCAATATGGCATCACCTTCATCCAATTGCCCAGAATTAAAACCTACAAGCCATCCTTGATTTTCTTTCCTCAAACCTATCTCTATTCATCAGCAAGTACTCTTGACTCTTACTGTACATTCCAAACACAACTACTTTCTGCCATCCTCACTGCTGCCTCTCCTGTTCACACTACATTATCTTTCACCCACACTGGCCACTGAAACCCATTGATGGTATTTCTGCTTCTGCTTTTGACTTGTTTCTGTAGTCTACGATCTCCACTGTAACTAAAATTATCTTTTGCAAATGTATATTAAATAAGCCATTTCACTAAAAAACAAAACAAAACAGAAACATAAAGAGCAACAACAAAAAATTCTGGTGGCCTTTTAGATTAAAATCCTTACTTGGCTGAGAAGACCTTAGATTCTCAACCTAGCAAGGAATTTCACACATAATGGACATTTTCTAAGCATTTATTAAAACAGAAAAAAGAGAACATTTAAACCATCTCACATTGCCAGGCATTTCTTTCATAATGTCAATAGAGTTTCATTTTACTTATTATAAATATTATTTCCCCCACTATAATCATTAAAATACAATATAAAATCTATTTATTCACTTTATTTGTTTCATGTATTTTTATGTAATTGTTACTATTACACCATTTCAGAAAAGTTTTATGTTTTTAAGAGTTTAGTAGATTTTCTAAGTTTTATTTCATGATTGAATATTTTAAAAAATTTACATTGTATATCTTCAATATTCTATTTGTATAATAGTTTAAACAGAATATTTATTAGCTTATAGGCCCTCAGCACCACATATATTAATGTTTCTGTAAGAAAACAAAGTACAAAATCCAAATAGAACATTGTTTAAAACTCCAAGCCTGTTGAGAATTTGAGGACTGCTTATAATGTTTCATTTGGGAGTTTTAATCCAAAGTATCAGACACACATGAAATATGCATTAGTGGCACAGAAAGAAAGACATCTGCTTTCAGGTACCTCTGAAAAATATCTAAACAAGCCCTTACAGATGGCTACCTGTTTTCTTCCTGATCATCCCAAGGGAGAGCTTTGCCACCACAGTTCTCAGTAACTGACTTTATTCCAAACTAATCTAGCCCAAGCTGTATGTGGCAAATCTGCATTATATCTGGATTTCTCCTTCTTGCTCTATTTTCTCCCTTCCTTGAGGACTTTACTCCTTGTTAATCAGCTAATTGGTAGTACTATTCATCAACACAGCAAGACCCTAACAGAGTGCCTGTGTTATAGTTACTGAAATGTATCCATCTCGCTGAATATAAAGCATATGATTTAACTTAATAACCAAACCCACAGCCCAACTAATTGGTTTTTTACTGAGATTCTTGCATATTTATATTTTATTTTGTTTAAGGAATTTGGTACTTGTGCATGGTTGGCTATGGAAAACTTAAGGAAGATAAAATTAGGAAGTAACAGTTTAAAAATATATATGGTTAATTGAAATTTCAGGTTTTTCTGCAATTCTAACTCAACTTGGTGACAATGAAACATGTCTTAGAGTGTGTTAGTTATGGTTATGAGGAGCAGATGTTTTATTCTGGTTAGTTTTAATATTGCTAAGGATACCAATGACTCAGAAAAATTTTATTGCCATTTGATGTATTTAGTTTCATTCAGAGAAAATGCAGTACTCTCTAAAGTTGGATGTTTCTTCTTCTTTTCCTTTCCAAAAGAGAGACGATCAATGACAGGAGTGAAATTATCTTGATTTGAAAAAAAGGGTTTAATTAGAGAGCATCACTTTCTTATCCTGAAAGAAAACGAAACCCCATTTGAAAATATATTCTCATGTGAGTGGTTGAAAGATTATAATAAGGATTAGTATATTACTAATATTTCTTTTTATATACATTAAAATAGTAAAACGGATGGATTGTAGTTATTATAAACATTACTGAATATATCAATAGCATATATGTTTATTGGCTGCTGAATTTTGTAGTGATTGCCCATAACACATGAAAATACTTCTAATTAAACTAATTCATTTAGAGAGGAAAAAGACCTCATCAACCAATTGTTAGTAGTTCCATGACCTTATTTTTTTACTATAGATTTTATTTTAGTTTAATGAACTAGGAAATTATTGTTAACATTTGGCAAATAGTATTATGAGTTAATATATGCAGGAGGTGGCAGTTAAGCAGTTTATATTATTAGTGATGCTGATAATAAATAATGACACTACATGTTTCAAATTCTAACTTTGCTACTTATTTGCCGTGTGACTTTGGACAAGTTATTTGTCTTGTTTTTCTCTTCTGCAAAATATCTCTGTTTACATGTGTGTGAACTGGCAAGGAAAATAATAGCTTTTTCTGGGGATCAGTTCTGAGGATTAATTCATCTAAAGCATTTAGAACACAATGTATGCATTATATATTTTCATTTTTCTATTTAACAAAAGTTTTACTGCGAGCCAATTCCCCTTCCATGGCAGACACATCATCTCAGTCAATTTCACCTTTCCTCCTTCCTTTATCCCAGGATTGAGTCCGTTTTGCAGGAGCTTACAGAGTCACAGGCTTTGGCGGGGGGACTGGGGCACACAGATCTGACCTTCAAGGTCTTTACTCATACAGTTGTCTGTTAAGATGAGCTGTCCATCATCCTGACTGGTCTTCCCATCTAGGACATTCTGATATATGTTCAACAGGTCCATCATTCATTTGTCCCTGGCACACAGAGAAACTGTGAGGCTGTTTGAGTCCCGGTCTGCTCTAGGCAGTGTGCATCACGGTTCCTGCTCTGGCCATGCTGCCAGCCCTCGATTCTCCCCAAAAAGTGGAAATCGGAGCTCCCCTCATTCTCTGGTACCACAGATCTAACTGGCAGATTGCATATGTGAATTTACTGAAGACACTTAGAAGCGCAGAAACATAAAGTAAACATAAAGTGTCTATTGGATGTATCAAATTGTTTGCATTTCGGGCAAATTCTTTCATTCCATTTCTTTGACATTTTAAAGACAGGTATTCGGCTATGCACAGACTTTACCAATAATCCTGGGCTCTTATTTACCCTGAACTTGGGTTGGGACTCCTGGACATGTGATTACTTGGCATTTTGACCAATAAATGAAAGAAACCGTTGTGAGAGGTCGGGACTATAAGATGTTTAGTACCATACCATGTGTATGATATATGAAGAATTTTGTCAAAGTTAAAAAAAAAAAATTGGACTATTAGAAGGGAGAGAGCACTTCCAAAAAGTGAATATGGGAATGGGAAGAAAATGAAGGAGCAGGTATTTAATTAAGATACCTTGGCAGAAAGCATATCTTTTTTCATCCTCAAACTTAATAACTAGAACGGTATTGTGGTGGTGAAAAGCCTGTAGACTTTGGAGTCATAAGACTCAACACTGTCAGTGAGCTGCTGGATGATTTTAGAAAATCAGTCTCTGTGCCTCTGTAAAATGAAGTAATATCTACCTAATAGGACTGAGAAGATCAAATACTGAACATATGCAAAGAATCTGAAGTACAGGGCCCAGAGCCTTGTTAGGAACTCAATGAATGCTGTTTCCTTTTCTTTCTCTCTTTTACTCCAGTGGCTTGAATGTAAAGCGTATTTAGCCTGTATCAGGGAACCCAGACAAAAAGTTCCTTTAGAAATTTATTTCTAGAAATAAGTACTCTGAAATAATGGTCTACTTTTTTCTGGAAGAATCTGCAAAATGCAAGACTTTTATTGGTGCTGATACCTAACCCAAATTTGTTTAATCATAAAATATAACCAAATAACTGATGGTACACAAGCCTAAAAGATAAATCTATTTAATTTACATTAAAAGAATTTTAACCAATAAAGTCGACAGAGAGCTATTTTAAAAGGAAGTACCTCTGTAGAGCTAATAACTAAGATTTTGCAAGTGGTTGCATTTAGCCAGAAGCATGATGTTTCTCTCCCTATTGACCTCTTAAGAATTAGGTCACAGGGTAAGCTCTATTCCCACCAATTAGGCTTTGATGACATCTAATTGGACAATTAAGCTTTCTCATTAGACCTTTTGCTCTTATTATGTAAAAGTTTATCCCATCTCAAGAAGAATGAGGCAGATACCTTGGAGACAACTGAAAGGCATCACAAATTTGGGGAATGAGGGAAAGAAATGGAGAACTATCTATTCTTTGCTATGTAGGCTAATCTTGGAGGTACAAAATTCACAAATGGGAATAAATTTTCACATTGACGTGGGGAATAATTTCCCACCTTGATACTGTCAGTGATCTAGAGCTGATTTGGAGAGAGAAAATTGAAAGCAAAAAGCCACTGTAAACGGAGAGGCAGTCAAAACACTGGCCTTTTACATAAAGACAGTCTGATTTTGACTTTTGTTAAGGCAAAGCTCTTTATAATTATTCTATCCAGTCATATACCTGAAATAAGCTTGAAATCACAGAGTGGCATTTTGATGTCATTTATGATCAATGAAAATCATCTTTGATTAGCCTTAAATAAGAGTATTTCTAATAGAGCAACCAATTGTATCTGAAAAAATTACTCATTAATGATGTCTGCACAGCACAACTGAGAATCAGCAGTAATAGGTACTAGATCAGAAAAAAAAATGTGTTTGGACTGATTTTTACCTTGGTTGTTATCCTAAATAATTCAAATCCATTTCTCCTCAGCACGATTTCTTTCAACAATATTAAGCATCCAGCTTACCTTGTGCTATTTTGTCTTGACTCTTCTATCATACATTTTATATAACTGAGCTATCTTATTTTTTAACCTGACACGTGTAATAAGGCGGAAGAATCATTGCGCCATTACTGTTTTTAAGTTGTCCCATTTATGACCACTATTGAGGGTCAGTTCATTTTGGTGTGCATGTTTTTATACTGGTTTGCAGTTCATTTTGTCTGCATTAGTTGTTCTGTTACTGTTCTAATATTCATTCCTTGCTTGAGAGCAATAGATTCAGGGTTATTTCCTGCTATCTTGTATATTTACTTTGGTATTCTATTCATGGTACTCTTCTGAGTTATTTTTGTTCTTCTAGTTTTTTTTTTGTTTTTTTTTTTTTTGAGTTGGAGTCTCACTCTGTCGCCCAGACTGGAGTGCAGTGGCCGCTCCCGGCCGCCGCAGCCTTGACCTGCTGGGCTCCAGCGATCCTTCCGCCTCAGCCTTCCGAGTAGCCGGAACTACAGGCGCGCGCTACCACGCCCGGCTGATTTTTTGATTTATTGTAGAGATGAGGTCTCGCTTGCCCAGGCGGGTCTCGAACCCTCGGGCTCAGGCAATCCACTCACCTCAGCCTCCCAAAGGCGCGGGATGACAGGCTGAGCCACCGAGCCCGGCTGTTCTTCTAGTTTTACTTATTCTGCGCCCTGCTTCTAATGAATAGACTTGAAAATTCTTTGGTGGTTCTTCTTAGTATACTACATTTATAGTTAGTCCAAGACAATATTAAATACACATTTTCACAACTTACACTTTATTAGAGATATTTCATTAACGTTAACCACCAGATTTATGCAAAAAATGATACTTTATACAATCTTATTCATGCTTTCTCTGAACTCTCCTAACAACTTATTTCTTATTGTACTATGTAATCCATTTTATCTACATATACTTTCTCTGCTACTAGTTGCAGATACTAATTCTGATTCCCCTTATGTCTCTTATGGGCTGAGTCTGGTCAACTACTTGCTTTTATAAGGTTTGTGGGCTAGGAGTGACTTTTACATTTTTAAATGGTTGGAAAAAAAATCAGAAAAATAAGATATTTTGTGAATATGAAATTAGATAAAACTAAAATTCCAGCATCTATAAATAAAATTTTATTAGAATACAGCAAAGCTCATTTATTTATGTATTATGTGTGGGTGCTTTTGTGCTATGTGAGCAGAGTTGAAGATTTGTGACAAAGACTATTCCACAAAGCCTAAAATATTTACTATCCAATCTCATATGGAAAAAGTTCAGAGATCTCCACTCTAAAATGAAATTAAAACTTTTAAAACTAATGGATAACATTTAAGTATCAATTTTAAGAATAAACTGATTTTTAAAAACCCAGGGACTTCATTTAGATAAAATGAACTCTGAAGATAAGGAAAATAAACGATTCTGATTTAAAAACCAAGCAGACATCATCATAGGAAACTCACTTCCTTACTTATGGATTATAAAAAAAGTGTGTATAAGATAAAAGCTTGATACGTGTAGAAAAGATGAATAGAAGAAAACTTTCAAGTCATTCTAAATGAGAGGAGTTTGAGATCAACTTTCTTACTTTGACAGTCTTTGACCCTCAAGAGGGAATGACAAGAATGGAAGACACTTATTTTACTTGCCTCCTTCTTCATGCTTCGTCATGACACGGCAACACTGAAAATGTTAGGGATTAGGGAAGGGGAGTCACCAGAAAAATGCATTTTTCCCCTTTCATTTTTATATGTTGGCCAGTAGTTTTTGGTATTCACAGAATTTTAACAGTACTTTTGATGTGTAACAGTGATTTTTAAATACAAAATTCCATTTTTCTGTCCTTATAATAAATTCATAAAGAAGAGGTTACAGTTGGAATTTTTTCTAAAAAATTCACATATTTTAATAAATGGCATTTGATAGGAAGTGTACACTAAGACTTAAGCTTGCTCTTAATTGCCAGGACACTGTTTTATTTAATAGGTTTGCATTGAGTGCCTACTGGTGATGAGGATACAATCACCTCTCTTCTTCTCAGTAGCCATGCCTGCTATAATTAACTTGGGAAAAAACCTTCCAAATAAATGCAGTAAGTAACAGATGCCATAAGTGTGGCCCCAAATGCTACAACAGTCTAGAGTAGAGGGAATTTGTGACTGTCTGAGGTAATCATTGAGAGGTTAGCAGATGACCTGACTTGTGAGAGATTTATAATAGGTAAAGATTGGGGATGAATATTCAAAACAGGACTGACAGGAGAAAATCCATGAAGGCAGGAACATATGAGATGTCTTCAGAAAGTGATAGAAAACTTAGTATGTGACATTAGGGTATATGAAGGGGAATAAGTCCCCAAGTTAAAATAAAACCACTATAAAAGGTTGGCATGAAATAATGTTCACATGGTATATTTTCTTGTTTAAAATCTAGACAGATTCAGCTTGGAGAGAACATAAAACACTGAAATAAAATTTCATAGCAGTTCTAATATGGAAAAAAGCTGCGTTAAGCATCAGTACTTGACAAAGTGGTAATCTGAATGCTCTGTGAAGACCTGCCCAGTAAAATTTACTTGGCAGAAGAAAAGTTATATTAGCTAAAGTGTAACATCATGCTCTACCACCTTTAGATTTTCTCAGCCAAAGTAAAGGGAAGGAAGCAGGGAGTTCAGGCCTTCATCTGTGCTATTTAGAAGGGGAAATTCCTTTTAGAAAGAGCATAGCATTTTTATAGGTTTGTATAGGTTAGTTATCACCTGCACAGTTTGGCAATAGCTGATAACTTCTGTTTTCTCTGCCTACGTAGAAAAAGCCATAGGTATCTGGTTACAAAAACGTATAACTAATGCATTTCCACATTTGCAATTTGAGGATTTCTGAGAAGGCGGCCAGAAGAGCAAAAACTTTGAAGGAAAGACTTTTAGATATTAGTATTCTATCC
Organism: Tarsius wallacei; assembly: GCA_963574415.1. Taxonomy (NCBI): domain Eukaryota; kingdom Metazoa; phylum Chordata; class Mammalia; order Primates; family Tarsiidae; genus Tarsius; species Tarsius wallacei. The sequence continues at coordinate 17,032 of CAUYQG010238110.1, read as the reverse complement.
TACTCATTATCCACCACTATCTGTTTCATCTTTATTATAAAATAACCTGTTTGTACATAGCACTCTCCAAGGTCTGGGCTGCAATCAATATGATAGCTTATAACTTCATGAAATATAACTTCTTCTGATATGATGAGAAAATTATAAAGATTTTCTTATAATAAAGAAAAAAGATGAAAAAAATTATGTAGCAAAGTTTAGAGAATAAAATGTTTAATCGATTTTAGAACAGTAAACTTGTATTGCTAACAAAAAATGCCTATTTGTTTACTTATATGGGAGAAGTACAAATTTTCTGAGCAGTAGGGTCACATCCCAAAAGACTGTGTGACTGACGAACACAAAATGAAAACCATCTATTGTATTCAAACCATGTGTTCAGGCTAAAAGTTAATGTTAACTGGATTTACTGAATCCTGACTAGGAACTCTGATATCCTTCTGTGCCCTGGGAGGACTTAGAAGCCTCTGTATAATATTAAGCTGCCTACGGAAGATCATACTGTCTTTTATCAGTCTGAGTTGCCCCTTATCCAGTTTTGTTCTTATTAACTTCTGTTGCAACTCCTTCTGGTAAAGGAACAGAAGTTCGATATTCTTTTCTTTCTGTCATTTTTGCATTGATGTGGCTCTATCTTTTTCTGAGCATTTCAGGAATAAATAGATATTATGGGCCAAAAAAGAATAAGAATAAAATTCAAAGTTGACCTAGCTATTAGAGAATGTTTTTCCCTATTAGCTTGAAGGAACACCTGCTTCAATATCATATGATATCGGAGGCCTTGCTTTGGGAGCCTCAGACATCCTGAAATATAATTCAGATAATATGAAAAAGATGCATACTAAAGCCCCTAAAGCTCCATGCCTGCAGATTTTCATCTCTTCCTGTTACAAAACTAAAATGATAGCCATTCTCTTATCTGTGCACAAGGTGTAAACGTTAATTGATAGCTGTTCTTCCTGAATTACATTCAGTCTATTGGGGAAAACCCATGTATAATCAGTTTAGAAATAGAGTGAGTTAGAATGTAATGTCACAGATAAGCGGTGAAACTTTAACTCGTACTTTTAAGATCTCCAACTTGGATTACTGTAATTCTGTCTACAGGTCTCCTTCAGTCGTCCCAGTGGAAAAAGAAAAGATAGCTCGAACAAGTATGCAGCCCCTGAGATTTTAAGCATGCAGAATCTGGTCAACATATACCTTTACTTGGAGATTTTGGTTCTGGCTGCCAGTTAGGTACTGGATTGATTGTAAGAGGTCCTAGTGATATGTTTTTGAAACACCGCGTGAATCCAAATGAGTTTTAGACTCCCTATTGTCCAAGCCCAATTTTGTTCAACTGTAAAAACGTTGGATTTTTATTTGTTCAGAACTGCTATTATAAATCACTATGCCCTATTGCTTTTTCAAGCAGTTGTGGAATATATTTTTCCCACACAGATTCAGAATATCAGAACTGTCATTGAATTTAGGTCAAACTAAAGTGACTTGTTTAATTTGTTTTCTTTCAATATTACTGTATACTTTCTGAGTATTCTGTGTAGCTTTGCCAGGACTTAAAAAAATCTTTTAAAATATTAACATTCTAATATTTCAGAGTATTATTTAAAATGGACACAGTTGATAAAATCTTGTTTCAAAGCACACTAATTTATATGCCTGCTCTGTTCTGCATGGTAACATCACAGTCTTCACTCTCGTGGGTTTCTTGATGGTGAAGGAGAGAAAAAAACATTTTGTGTGTTCCTTATAATTCTAATCTTGTTGTATATGGAATTTTAAAAAGAACAAGATTATTTTTCAAAGGTGTTATTTTTGTAGATCATTTTTCAATCTAAAATTTGGTGTTATTCCCCAATTATTATATTGATGTCGAATTTTTTTTTTTGAAAATACATCATTAAAATGCATTTCTACTTTTTTTCTAAATCTGGACATTGAAATAGCAATAAGGGCCTTTATTTCTGAATGCAGTTGCATAATTCAGTTTCTTTCCTTACTGGCATTTTCCTATTTCTTTTAAACATGTTTCTCATTCCCCTTTGGGTTTCTTCCTGTCCCTGCTGTTTTGTGGAATTGCTCTCATTCTCTGTGAAAGAAGCAACTTTTCTTAGGGAATCATGAATAAGCTCCTTTAATTTTGTGGACCAACTCCTTTTTCAGTCCAAATAAATCACTTAACCTCGCCTACAGATTGAGCCAAAGGACATCTTTTCCCTTGAACTGTTTAAAGCACACAGGTTTCTTGGCTTCTTGCTTCATTGTGTTTTCTGCATGAACTTTTCACTATTGAATTTTTTTCTTCTTTTGTTTCACACCACATCCAAGCTTATGTGTATTAATTTTTTAAAAAGCAACTTTATGGATGGGTAAAATTGTCTCAGAGGTATACCACAGATTTATGCATGCCCAGTGCAATTCTTACTCTTCTTGACAGTAATTCTGTGTTTTAACTGTAAAACAAACTCATGAGGATTCATCCAGAACCAATTCAGTTAGCTTTAAATAAGAATGCAGGACATGTGCTGTAGCATGAATGCTAACAATAACAGTAAGTTCTCACAACACCCAAGTGAGCTTCTGATATCCCTAAATTACTTTCAGTAAACATAAATTACTCTGTCATTGACCATCTCTTCAAACTTTTCTTCATACTTGTACACAATGGAAGTAAAGAGAAGAAGCTAGAAAATGCTTCCATGTAAATGCATACTTGGACTTCCTCCTACAGACTAATTTGAAACAAATATAGGGAAGACTTTTAGGATATTTCATTTCACATAGAACAAATTATTCTCTACATGACCTTATTCCTGCCCCATTCTCTAAATCAATATTTTCAACAAACATTTCCTGAATACTCTACAATAGATACTACGATGGAAGCTGAACATACAGATATGAATAAAATATTGTCTTATGAGCTTATAGTTTTGACTCGAGACACTCATAACCTAACCATTTATTTGACTGGAGTATTTAAGTTGTGAGGAATTTATTTTGGTAATTAAATAACAATGAAGATAACATTAATTGACTAGCAGACACAGCATAGCATAGTAGTTAAAAGCTTGGACTCTAGATTTCACCATTATCTAGTGTTGACCATTGGAAATGTGTTTTAATGGTCTGTTGTGTGTTTGTTCATGTATAATACATAAGTAACAAAAGAGTGTACCTTATAGGATTGCTGTAGGGCTTCAATGAGTTAACATTTACAACAGTGCCTGGAGTTAAACAATTGTTTTAAAATAAATAAAATGTCTTGCTTATACCAAAGGCCTAACATTAGGAATGCATGGATTGTGTTAGTCTTCTGTTGTGTAACAAATCACTCCCAAACTTAATAGCTTAAAACAGCAAACACTTAATTGTGTTACAGTTCTAGTGGGTCAGGCATCTGAATACCTGGTTAATTACTTGTATCTGGCTCAGGGTCCCTTAGAAGCCAACAACTAAGCTGTGAGCCAGGTGGCAGTTATCTTAAGTCTTGACTGGGGAGGATCAACAATCTTTGAATGTACTTCATTTGCTAAACTTATAGTTTATCTCAGATGTCAGGTTGTTAACTAGATTTTCTGTTAGTCTGTTGTCTGTACTTGAAAGATAGGAAGACCACAGTGACTTTTAAGGTGACCAGGTGAATATCCTCCAGGTCTAGAACCTAGCTTTCTTTTCTCTGAATCTCTTTGCTTGTGGGGGTTTGTAATTGTTACTCTCTGCTTTGTGGGTCTGTCGTACAGAATTTTGACAAGACTATGACTTTTTGGAAGAAATCTCAGAGAAACTCAAATATAATGGCTTCTTTGTCTTCAAGGCCCCAAACGTGTGATTTGCAGAATATTTTACTCTTCATGGCTTATGAGAAATCATGTTACGTCTTTAAATCATTGACTTAAAACTAAGCCGTGAGATAGATCACAAAATGATGTAAAGAAAAGTGTCTGTTGAATATAGTATGAAGAATTACGCTGTATCATTCAAGATAAAAAGAGGGAAATAATATTTTAAATAAGGAATGCTATAATCTGGTCTTGAAGCATCCAGATATAATCTGTTTTGCTCAGATCAGTTCAATGAAATACACATAATTGAGATTTTCTTGCTAACTAACTTAAGTTGTGTGGACATGAAAAAAGTTTCCTTGAACCACATGTTTTCTCTGAATTATTTGTGTAGTATATTTGGAAGAGAATTTTTTTTGTTGTTATTTATGGTTGTTTCAGTTAGTAATCCTGTGCTTATATTGTGTCTGATCTTTTTTAAAACCTTATTTAAATGAGTAAAGAATTCAACATTCTCTTGTAAGTTTCTCCAATTCTATTTCAAAAATGTATAGATTGTTTTGAATTGTAATTAGAATGGCAATGAATTCTTGTTCTCCAGAAATGTGATTCGTAAGACAAAATTTCCTAACGTAATTGTAACAACAACAATAACAACAACAAAATGATGTTTTTGTATTCCTTTTGATGAGCAGAGAAAGTAGAAAAACTTACTCTTTAGAGATTTGTTGGTTAAATTAATTTAAAAATCTGTACAATAAGTAAATTTCCATTGGAAGAAATAATTATTTCTATTTTCTGACTAGACTACCTGAATAACCTCAGCTTCTCATCCTAATTCTTCCCTATTATTTTTGAACCCTTATTTATTAACTATCTTCTCTATCTGTTGCATCTTTAATTTCTGTTTCTCCACTAACTTCTTTTAGTCTGCCAATACACAGGCCCAGGCCCCCATCATTTATAAACAGAAAACAAAATAGAAATTTTCCTTTGGCCATGTCATTTCCTTTGGCAACTAAATTATCATGCATCTTTTAAAACAATAAACTCTGAGAAAAACTTTTCTACCCTCAATACTTTAATTTTTACTTTGCATTTGAATTTGTCAACCCTCAATAATCTGTCTTCCACCTTAAATCTTTAAGAAAGGCAGCCTTTAAGGTCACATATGATTGTATAATAACAGAAACAATGTTCCCTTTTCAGTTTTCATTCTCCTTCATAAACCATTGATATCTAACACTGATGCCTCCTGTTCCTTTGGCAAAAATCAATCACCGTGGCTTTCTTGATGTAACATTTTATAGTCCTCCTATCTGCTGTCATCTCTCTCTCTTTCTCTCTCTCTCTCACTATACAGAAGATAACTGAGCTACAAAGAGGTAAAGGGAATTGCTCAAGGTACACAGTAAGGACTTGAGGTGGGATTTGAATTTGAGTCATTTGACCCTAGAGCCCAAGCTCTTACTTACCACCCTACAATAAATGAATGCAAGGGTACAAGCCTCCCCTGAAATCAAGGTGTCATAAAAAATGACAGTGAATATTTGGTGGAAACACCTTCAACACTATTTTAATATCTAGAATAATAGAATTATGGGGGAGGGGGGAGAGAGAGAGACGTGAGAGGGAATAGTGAGAGAGACTTAATGTAAGGAATTGGCTCAAACAATTATGGAAGCTGAGAAGTTCACAAGTCTTCAGTTGGCAAGCTAGAGACACAAAAGAACTGACGGTGTAGCTCCTGAGTGCAAAGGCCTGAGAACCAGAAGATTAAATGGTATATGTTCCGGTCCAAAAGCCAGCATGCTTGAGACCCAAAAAGAGCTATTTCAGACTGAGCACAAAGTCTAGAAGATTAGTTTCCCAACTCAAGAAACCACAGAAAAGTAATTACCTCACCCAAGTGAGGGTCAATTTTTGTTCTATTTAGGCTTTCAACTGATTGGCTGAGGGTCATCCACATTAAGGAAGACAATCTGCTTTACTCATCTTAACAATTGAAATGTTAATCTCATTCAAATACCTTCACAGACACACTCAGAACAATGTTTGACCAAATATCTGGGCACCCTGTGGCCCAGTCAAATTAACAAATAAAATTGACCATATCACCACCCATTTTAAAATCCCTTTTCCCTCAGATGACATATATAAAATCAGGATTTTTATTTTTTGTCGGTGTCTCAAATATTTTTTGGGGTGTCATAGAAGAATTGGAAAGTAGCTCCCCTCAGAAGAGCTGCAGTTTTCCAGATGTATTCTTTCTAGCTTCACAATATCCAGTAACTCTATTCATCCTTAAAGTGTTTTGATCACCCACTGAAGCAGTAACATCCTTTTTTTCCTTTGTTGGTCTAGTAACATGTGGACTCCCAAATGACCAGGTGAATGCCATCTGCTAATACAGTGGAATCATTTCTATTTTCTTGGCTGATATGTTTACTCCCTTGGGTACTGTTTTTGTTACAGAATGGGGTAACTCGCTATCATAAAGAAATCATAAAATACAGTAGCTCAAACAAAATATGATTTTCCTCTCACATAAGCCCAGAGTTGGCAGATGGTTTAAGACATAAAAATATCTCTGCTTCATGAGATTATCCAGGGATTCCTTCAATCTTGTTCTATCTTGTTACTCTGTAGTGCTATACGGTCTTGGCTGCATGGTCAGAACTGGCTTACCAGTGTTACATCTGTGAATTCCCCATATGAATGTGGGAAGATAGAAAGTGGAGTTCAAGCATTTTTTGTCAGAAAGGATTTGACATGGAAGATGCATACATCATCTGCTCACATCCATTAGTCGGAACTTAATTATATGACTGTATAAAGATGCAATGGAAACTTGTAACTTATAGTTTCTAACTGAGCAGCTATGTGCTAAAAAAAATACTCAGGGTGTTCTATTATTAACATGCAGAAGGGGATAACTGGTCTTGGGGAAATGGTTCACACAGAAACCTCTAAACAACCAGAGACCAAAGTTCTAGGGATGAGAAGCAAAAATATGAGGGGGACGGTAGGTGTAATAGCAAAATGTGCTATGTTCACTCCTTGGCTCCCAGGCCCATGTATTTTTGGCTTTGAGAAACTTAGCATCATATACTGGATGATAGTTTGAAAATTATATTGCATCTTGAAGAATAGTGCCCCAACCACACTGGGATTTATGTTTACTGGAAGGGTAAATCTTCCCTACTGTCCATCAGGGCCACCACGATGGTCCTGAAATGCAGTCCACTTCTGCGTAGTAACAAAAAAAACCAATCATGTTTATGTAAATCAAGATTAAGTGTTTTCTTCCTCAGTTGAGTGGTAATAGAGCATTTCTCATGAGACTTTATGAGGGAGAGGACAATAAGAGTACAGTAAGAGAAGAGAAGGTGAAAATTTGAATTCTCTGCTTATGCAACTTACCTGTGTCTTTAGAGATTTTTATATATCTCTATCGACTTTATGATGGAGTATTGCTGAAAACATCCAATTTGATTATTTTGGGCGTTCAGTAGCACCTAATGCATGTTGGAAAGGTCAGGTTGCATGGCCATTTGGTGTCTCATGATTGAGTATCCAATCTACCAGTGCTCAGTAAAAAGATGTTACTTCTAAATAAATAAAGAATTGTTTCCTGGTGAGGGTATAGTTTTTCTTTGGGGGCATTCATTGAGTGTTTGCTATAATTTTCTTCCAAGAACCTGCCACTGTCTCCATCGAGTACCCTGATCAGCTATAATAATTTCAAGTAGTAATGGGTTCACTAAGTCATAAGAGCTAAGAGGCAGAGAAGATTTTGCTACAGCCTTGTTGGCTATAAAACCTTATCTTTCTTTTCATACCATTCAAAACTGTCAGTCTTATGAATTGCTTACTAGTTTACAGAAAGGTGCCAAAATGTTGTCTATTGCCTGCCAAATTCAAAGAGGACCATGAAGTACACTTTATCTTTCTTGGTTGTAGGCATTGCAAGGCACAGAAAGTTAGCTTTCCCTTTGGCAAATATATTATTACAATGTTCTCTGGTTTATAAAGCACTCTCTATTTTCATGGATTATCTTGAAACTTTTGTGTCTTAGCCAGATCACTAGGTCAATTGCTTCTAATTAGTATTCATAAGATTCCATCTTTATGAAGTAATCAGCATAGTAGCACAACTTGATTTACTATGAAATGGTTATATCTGTATCATTCTTGTAGATTAAATTAGGGCACAAAGCTGATATGGAACACAAAAATAACATACCACAAGAAAGGAAAGTAAAATATACTGCTATCCATGCTAGGTGAAAGCAAATTGTCTCTGGTATTCTCTACATAGTATATTGAAGAAAAACAAGCATTTCTGGCTGCATACTAAGCTGGGAAGCTTAATTTTCTTTGTTATGAGACCATATTTGATTAAGCAGCTTGCATCTGAGTAACTATTGATTAAGCGCTTCTTAATCTACTGTTCTTTTTATGTCTTATTGATTTTCTGTACAGACCAAAAGGCAAATTAGAAGAGGACACAGAAAGGATCAAAACCCCTGCATCTTTCAAGTAATTAGTGGTGGCACTAATCTACAGATTTCCAACAGAGATATAGTGCTGCTTTGGGTTCACTCTTCTCAGAGAAGGAGAGTTCCATAGGCTCCCAAGTGGCCAGTGCTATCATACCCATCCTCGCTCCATAATTCATAAAGTTAACATTGAGTGTATCCATTCAAACTTACTCTTAGATACTGAGGAACAAGAGAATGCATTTACCACGAGATAGACTCAGGCCTTCACTCTGGAGAGTGTTCCATAGTAGCATTCTAGCTTTACAGGGATTAGCAGAACCAGGGTTCAGCAGTCTCCCAAAATCCTATGTATTTCTCTGCAAATCAAAACCACACAAGACATCACCATATATCAGTAAGATTGATAATCATTTAAAAGTTGAAAAACAATAGATGCTGGCACGGATGTGGAGAAAAAGGAGCACTTATACACTATTGGTGGGAGTGTAAATTAATGCAACCTCTATGAAAATTGGTATGGCGATTTCTCAAAGAACTAAAAGTAGATCTACCATTGATCCAGCAATCCTACTACTAAGTATCTACCTAAATGAACAGAGGTCATTATATAAAAAAGATACCTGTACCCACATGCACAATTTTCATTTGCAAATTTGTGGAATCAACCTAAATGCCCATCAGCAGATCAGTGAATAATGAAAATGTGATGTGTATACACTATGGAATACAATTCAGTCATAAAAAAGAATGAAACAATGTCTTTTGCAGAAACTTGAATGAAATTGGAGAACACCATTTAAGTGAACTAACTCAGGAACATTTTTGAGTTAAGTGAGTACTAAACCAAGAATTCACAAAGACAAGTGGTATAATGAACACTGCAGACTCAAGGGGGTGGGGAGAAGGGGTGGAGGGAAAAAAATCACCAGTTGAGTACAGTGTGCACAGACGGGGGTGGAGGGTACATGTGAAGCCCAAACTAAAAGCTATTTGTATTCCTTGAAGCTATAGAAATTAAATTTAAAAAATCTACGTATTTCACTTTCCCACTACTCAGCTACAGTAGCAAATAGCCACAATCTCCTGGAAGATCCCAAGGGGAAGAATTACAGAACATTCTTTGATGTTAACACAAGATTCTTTCTCAAAGATGTTTGATCTCCCATTATTCCAGAACCTTGAATATATGTATTTATTCAAGTGTTAAAAATGAATTGAAGAGCCATGACAGTTTGTTGAATTATTCGACTGACATTTGCTTGACCTAAGTCTTTTTGGATATGTAATAATTTGGGTCATTAGGAACCTTGCGATTAGTTAGACTCTACCAACAAACCAACAAACCCTGCAGTGTTAAACTATACTCTTTAGTATTCTGATCCTGCCACCTATGATTATAAAAGTTGTATCTTTCCACTAACAGATGTTATTACCTGGCGTTTGCTATCCCTCTAATACAAGTTTTCCCACTGATACTCAATAATCTATTTCGGTGGAAGCATCCCTGCTTTTATCCATGGGTATTAGCACTTTTCAGGAATGCTAATATTTCTCACCAAAGTATTTCTCAGTATTTCTATGAGCCAACTTCTGTACTTTTAGGAGACATAGTTAAAGGGTGAATTGGTGGGTCACACATTAAAATCTAGCAAAGTGATTTGTTCTCCCTATTTTTTATATTCTTGTTACTTAAAAAAAAAGCAAGCAAACTAGCCTCTCAACTTCATTTATCCTGTGCTATAATTGAATGTAGGTTTTAACCAACCAAACAAATATACACTCAGAACTTGCAGTAGCTTCTTAGATTGGCTAAAAAAAAAAAAAAAAATTCATTTTGTTTCTCTTCTCTAGTCTATAATTCTTATAAATTTTAAGAGGGTGTTTTCCAGACTGATTGCCTGATTTTGAATTTTGGCTCTACACCGACTAGATGTGTGATCTCAGATATGTAGCTTAAGATCTATATGCTTTGGTTTCTTTATCTATAAAATAATACCTATCTCATGGATTGTTTGTGAGCACAATTAAAATGCTTAGAATCGTGTATAACACAACATAAGTGCTCAATACATGATAGTTATTATGATTTTTACTGAATGCAGGTCATTATCTCTAGTTTGTCAATAAAAACCCTTCCTCCTCTTATTCTAGTTCTAACTTCCACTGTTGTTTCATAGCAATCACATGTTTCGTTTTTGCTAAGGTGGACAACATCATGTTTCCTGACAAGTCTCTCACTTTTGTGTTTTGACATCTTTTTCTGACATGTCCTTTCATGGAACACTGCTTATTGGATTTCACACATCTTACGACGTTCATATCAAGCACTACTGCCATTGTGAAATGTTTCTTGTTTTCTAGTCAAAATATGATCTTTCCTCTCAAAAACATTTTATTTTAGTCTTTTGGAACCATCTCATTAATTAATTAAGTGATTTAAAAATTAGACCCATTTTGGATGAATAACTATCTGTACTGTTTAGTGAAAACTTTTTGTTCTACGAAAGGAGTTTGCAAATTTTTAAGAGAAATCGAAAAATAAATATATCATTCCAATACAGTGCTTTAATGTTATAAGAATCACGATTAGAGTTTTCTAAGAATTCAGAAGATAAGTTAGCACCACAATGGAAAGTCACTAAAGACTTCTTGAAAAAGTGATGCCAGAACTGAATTGTAAAAATGTTTTGAAGTCGACCAGGTGATGTTCAGCAAGAGGGAACAACACAAACTCTGTTCAGTGAAAAATATGCAGTTCAGGATTTTTGAAGAAAACTTGTGATGGTGGATAGAGGGGGAAATGTAGGTACTAGAAAGGTAGGATCTCAGAGAAAGGTGCTTGGACTTATTTGTATGTGCCATTGAAGACTTTTCAGATAATTTAAATTTAGATAATTCATCATCTTGGTGGTAGTATGAAAGTGGCATTTTGGGGCAAAATACACATTAAAAGTATATTTCCATCATTCAGGTGTGAGGTAGGAAGTTCAGGAATAGCAGGGCAGATGGAAAAGAAGAAATAAATATGAAAACTATAAATGAGAAAAATCAGAATGGCTTTATGAGCAACTAATTCTGGAAGATAAGGGAGAGAAAGGAGGGAAATATATCTTTTATGTTTTAGAAGGAGTAATAGGCAGGTTGGCTTTGTCAGAGAAGATTTCCTGACTTTGAAAGTACACATAGTGCACAAGAAAAGACCAGGCTTAGCATGTTTATAATGTGCCTGTTTCTGATCACACACTGACCTTTTAATTCACATACACATGGAGATATTGGTAACTGAGTGAAAACTTGAGTACAAAGATAAGGGAGAATAAATGTTGAGACAATCACGTTTCCCAAAGTCTGTACAGTAGTTTCCCCTTATTTTGGGGGAATGTGTTCCAAGACTGCCAGTGATTGATTGAAACCACAAGTAATACTGAACCATATATCCCACATTTTTTTGATCTGATAACCAAGATGGCTACTAAGTGGCTAAGGTGCCGATAGCTGGACAAAGGGAGGAGCGGGATGGTGTAAGATGGTCACACTACCCAAAGCAGCATGTAATTGAAAGCTTATAAACTGTTTATTTCTGGAATATTCCATTTAATATTTTCAAACTGATGTTGACCATGAGTAAACGAAGCTATGGAAAGTGAAACCAAGAGCAGGGCAGATTTCTGTATCTATATACCAGTTGTTCATATCATCTGACTTGCTATTCATAGAGAAAACTGCTAAGGTAGGAAACATCTAAACATCTATAATCTTAAAAATAAAACGAGGTAGAAAAGGAAAACAGGAAGGACGGAAAAAGGTGAAACGACTAAGGAAAATAAAACATCCCTATAGAAGTTGAATTTATTTGAATACAGAATTTAAAAAAGATTGGAATTGGTGAATACCATAAGGTTAAAAGCAGATACCTAATTAGGTAATCAAAAAAATTACCTTGAAAGAAAAAAAATCAACTAATCTCTACTATCATTCTTTTTTCCTAAATATGAAACTAATTTTCTAAATATGTAAATTATGCAATACTGCAGATGTGTTCCTCTGTTATTAAAACACTAACGGCAGAGTGGATAATGAAGTAATCCTGGTTTGGCCCCCAGAAGCCTGGGTTCTAGCAGTGTCTTATTCTTGACTAGTAAGTAAATAGGGTTCTTTAACCTCTTCACAAAAATAACTGTGTTGTTTATGTTCTCTAAAATCTGTATCTGTTCAACACAGTGGCTTCATAGTGAGTCCTAGACTTCCTCAAATTTTTTTTTTGTGGCTACTTTCTTGTTTATATCTGATATTCATAATCTGATTTATTGCAGCTCTGAAATATTTACTTTCTTCTTCAAAAATATTTCAGAGAAAGGGCACATAGGAACGGGGCTCAGACATGGTTGTCCATGAAGTACTCATATTAATCAATAATATAAAATGATATAATAGGACCAAATTAAGGCTCTGGAGCAAATACATTTAATTTCCATCTGTGCTAACATTGAAGCTATTATAGAGATAAAGAATGGCTAAAATTCCATTAAGAGTTCATTAAGGCATCTCATTAGCAGGTGAAAGGGTTAAGACTTGAGAAAAAAATGTTCTAGTCAACTTCAAAGGATAAAATAAAATAAGATGGAAATCATTTTACAGAGCAGGCATTTTATAAATATAGACTGAATAAACGTATAAAAGAGCCCCAAAGTCTTGGCTTACTTTTTCCTCTACATTTTGCATTAAACATTTAAAAAATTATTATTATTAATGTACTTCAGAGGCTACTAATTGCAGCTGCTTGTAGCAGTAGTACAACCCACGTCTTCAGTTTCTCATCTGCAATTAACATAGGAAGAACTATTACCAGCGTATGAAAGAGACCAGAGTTGTTCAATTGTGGTTACCTGTTACCAACAACCTTAAGCTCTAGATTGAAGAGATTACTTTTCAATGAATTTTTAGAAACTGTATGGTGCCTATAACTGAGTTCAGAACTCATTAAAATATACAGTAATTGACATAAAATGAACTTAAGACTAATCTCATGAAGAAATTATGCAGATGATCTACTTTGCAGCCTTTATTTTATTTTTTTTTGCTAGAGCTTCACATACAATCTCTATAGACACAAGGGAAGAAATAGGTTGTTCACAAAACTTAAATTCAGTGGGGGTACTGATTAGATTTTTGAACTTATGTTTAGTTCCCAGATAACAGATAACTTTCCTTTTTCCAGACCACCATGTCCTTGAAAAGTTAATTTTGTTTTATCTCTGGATACAGGAGGCTTCACATGACAATGGAAGTTGAAAGCTTCTCAGGTAAAGATCCTTCAAAGAAAAAGCGATTCATGATAGGGAAGGATAAAAGTCAACAGTTTATACCACTCAATTGCTTTTAAGATTTTCATCAAATGTATCCCCTGCAGTTGAAACTTACTAGAGAAGCTTCCCAGCAGAGTTAAAATCATAAAACAATGACAATGTTACCTTTGTTTCTCTGAGCTTTCAGACAGGAAAGACAGCAACCGAACTGTGTGTATCAACTTACTTCCTCTTTTGCTGCTGGAAAAAAAAAAAAAATCTTACCCTGAGGTACATGGCATTAACCACAGCTTAAGAAAAAGATGCTTAGTTTTTGCAATCAGCTAGAAGATACTTTAAGAGTGTTTATATTTTATGGTTTCTGCTATGAATATGCAAGGTATTTACTCAAGGACAAAATCTTCCAAAGCACAGAAATGGAGTTTGTTGCAATTTTAAAGGTAAATATTAACATGGGATTGAAAAAATTTTTTTGGCTGCTACTTTTTCATTGTGCCTAGAATTTTGACTTTAAGAAATATGTATACATTATCGCAAAGACTATAGAATATTTAAACAAATATTTGCAAAGATTAAGAAGGTTATTTTCTTATTTCTGGAACATTGCTAATCCATGATCTCACACTGACTATGACTCCAGAAACTACTACATTAGTAAAAGAAGGTTTCTGTCCATTCCAACTTGTGTGTGATAGGTTTCCTCTTGGGAATATAGGTATGAAGGGAGCTGTTTGACAGTATCCTCAAAATGCAAATACAGTTTTGAAGCTGAGAATGCTTATTAAAATCTACATTGTAGCTGCTTCCTCCCAAAAGACACAGAATGCTGTATGAGATTTGCTTTATGTTATGTTGCAAGCTAATGAAAGTTGAAATTAGTTCTCTTAGATATTCACTGAGTAGAAGTTTTGCTATTGAATTGCCTTTTTAAGATTTAATTTTACAAAATTCCTTGATGTTGGCGCTGAGGAGACACTGCCATAAGGTTCACTGGGACAAACCACACTAATCAGGGAAAATTTCAAGTGGGTTAATTATATTTTGCTTACTTAAATTTTTCTGCATATGATATTTCTCTTTATTTATATATAAATGCCATCTTGCACTGAATAATATTAAACATCTGTTACATTTCTTTTTTAAACATTTCAGAATTTTAGGGAGAGCCATCACATCAGTTTCTGTGTAAATGGTTTTAATTAGAATTAAGTTTAAAAAAATTATTATGCTATTTTATGATAGCTTCTATTCCATGGGTAAATACATTTTAGGCAGATAAGTACTACTATGTTGGAAATATTACTGAAGCTGTAGTTTAAACATTTCATAAAGAATGAGAACAATCAATGCATTTGACAGAGGCACTGAAGGAGTTAAAAATATACCACTCTGGCATTATTGACTATTTTGAATTAAAGGCACTTAAAAAAACCCCAGCAAGTGCAGGAAGATTATTCTGACCTCTTTTCTGTTTCTTAAAAGCAGCAGAAGAAATTCCTATGTGAAAGACACTCTCCCTGTACCAAAAGGAATAACATTCTTATTTTCAAGGACGAAAAGTCAAGACCGAGAGAATTCTGTACAGACCTTGTTATAATAACTCTTATCTTTTAAGTCATCCCATATAAAATAGTTGCTTCTTCATAATGTACTGTTCTTTGACCAATTCAGTATATGAGTAACTGGTTCTCATCGGGTCTTTGGGACTTCATTTCCTTATGAGGGCCCTCGTGCCACATAAAAGTTGTATTAAATCAGATTATCTGTTTTTCTCCTGTTAATCTATCAATCTCCTGTCAATTTAGTTCTCAGGCCTAGCCGGTACCCTAGGAGGATAGAGGTGAAATTTTGCCTCACCTATTGTCCTAAAGTACATATAATCATTCAATTTTTCACTGCAATATCTGAACCTCTGCTGCTCCTGAGAAGAGTTCACATTTGAGGAAGCTGACATAATTACTCTACAACACGGAGAAAAGATTCAACGTATGGTTCGATGGACTTCCTGACTCTTTTCTTTGTCTTCTGTGAAAATTAAAATATTGCTTGTACTTTTATAGCTACTGTGGTGGCCAAGGAAATTAGCTTAATTCTCAACAAGCCTATGTCTCTTAGCTTCTCCCCTTCAACAATGTCACTAGACTTGTCAACTACAGTGATTGCCTTTGGCATTTCTTCACTGATTGGCTTTATAAACCCTCTTTGCATAGTTCACCCCAATCCATGTGACCTCTAGGTCATCTCTTAGATTTTCTATCTCCTAAGGGTTCACTGGGGACAGAGGAGTGAGCTTTAGGGTCTCCCTTCAGATATTCCTATTAGCTCCCCAGTGACCTGCACACTGACCATGAAAATCGACATATCTGGAATCTAATGTGAAAGTGTGGAAATGCATCTTTGGACACTTGGCCTTTTATATATATATATATATATATATATATATATATATATATATGCAACATATAAACAACATAGACACAGCATATTTGCTTCTAAACTATAATTTCAAATCCTCTAGCCCCTTTTCCAGCAGGCCTGCTGTCCCTAGGTCCTGCTATCTAGAAGTTCTATGGCTCTAGTGAAGATCTCAAGGAGCCACTGGGCCAGAGGACATAACCGAAGGGAATTAGAGTCAGAAGGTGTTAGAGTACCTCTCAGAGACTACCATGAGATATCCTCCAAGACTACCAGACAGGAGAGAGACTTTAAGAGAAAGTAAGCTTGTGTGCTAGGTGGATGTAAACAGGACAAAAACCAGTGAGACTTGAATTATGACTGTTAATAATAGTTATTATTATGTAGAAAATTTAAGTGGCACCTGCCAGTGATATTCTATATTAACCGTCAGGTCACCTGAAATGAGAAGAAATCTCTCTTGGATTCAATATGCACTCTCCAAGGGAAGAGTAATGCTAAAGCTGTGTGTTGAAAGTCAAAAGGGAGGAGAGATTCTCAAACTTTAATAAGCATCTGAGTCACCTCGAGGACTGTTGAAACAGAAAAAATTATTGGGTTCCTCCCCCAGAGTTCTGCTTTATTAGGTCTGTGGTAGGGACTTTGTAATTCTAAAGGTTCTCAGGTGACACTGCTGCTGCTGGTCTGGGGATGACATTTTGAAAACTTCTGGATTACAGTAGAGATGAACCCAAGAGGCTACAGCAGAGAATTGAGTAGGTCACAAAACAGAATCAATAGCTCACCATGAATCTCAATTCTTCATGGAAGGGAGTAAATGGAGAGGATTTTGTTACTGAAATGCTTTTGGAACAATATGAACAGAGCCAAGGACAACTTTTATCATTGTCATATTCATTAATGCTGAAAAAATTAGTAAAGGACGTTGGAAGTATAGTTTTCACAGGTTATGCTTAGACAAAGATGGAGAACTTGCCAGAGCTTTCTCCAGTCTAGAGCATCTAAATATTTTTAGCTT
>CAUYQG010238107.1:0-36911 GCA_963574415.1 Tarsius wallacei | reverse complement strand
TTTTGAGTTGGAGTCTCACTCTGTCGCCCAGACTGGAGTGCAGCAGCCGCTCCCGGCCACCGCAGCCTCGACCTGCTGGGCTCCGGCGATCCTTCCGCCTCAGCCTTCCAAGTAGCCGGAACTACAGGCGCGCACTACCACGCCCGGCTGATTTTTTGATTTTATTGTAGAGATGAGGTCTTGCTTGCCCAGGCGGGTCTCGAACCCACGGGCTCAGGCAATACACTCACCTCAGCCTCCCAAAGGTGTGGGATTACAGGCTGAGCCACCGAGCCCGGCTCTGATTTTAAATCAAATGAAAAATTTCATTTCAGATCAAATGGGTAAAAAATCTGGATACAGGCCAGAGGGAAAAAAAAGCAGCAAAACTCAAATGAACAGAAGTAATTAATCACGAAGCTAAGGTCCAGAAAGAGCATTGAAAAGTCTGCCTGTGGCCTCCAGGCCAACATCCGCCACCTCCCTGTGAGGGGTGAATGTGTACACCAGTGGCTCCCAATCAAGAAACTCAGACCTCTGGGTGGCAGAGCTCAGAGTCACTAACAGAGGTCCAAGGAGATAGCCTGGAGCAATGACTCACACCTATAACCCTGGCACTTGGGAAGGCCGAGGCGAGAGGATCACCTGAGCCCAGGAGTTCGAGACCAGGTTGGACAGCATACAAAAATAAAAAACAAACTTTAAAAAGACAAAGAGCTTGCCTTGAGAGTCAGACATTCTAACTGGAGCAGACAGCCCCTAAAGAGAGGCTATGGTATGTTAGAAAACATTGATCTGCAAAATGAACATTTGTATCCCTAGCCCTGAATCGTACCCCACATCTTTAAAATAAAATTAAAAATTAAAAAAAAAAAAAAAAAACAACGAATCCACTTGAGCAGCAAATGCCAGCTAAGGCTAATTAAACAACATGTCTCACACAAACACAACTTTTTTTTTTTTTTTTAATGAATTTAGGTACTGATTTTAAAATGTTGATTTCCCTGCAGTTTTTCTTCTTCGGGGTTTCCAATCAACAGACACTAAAAGCAACACTACAACTCAAGGAATGGGGGTTAAGGACAGTGATGGGTGAATTTTTTAAAGTTACCTTTTTATAAGCAAATAATATCCATAAGTGTGAATCTATGGGGGCATTAAAATACTAGAAATCACCGTTCTTCACGTTCTCATCAACAACTCAGAAAACATTTGCACATTCTGCATATTCAGTTTATTCTAAGGCTTCTTAATTCATCTACCCAGGAAGGATTTCAAAAGTCTATCTAAATGCTTCCTGCCACAATTTTACCTGGGCCTAATTTATCGCTCCTTCCTGAAGTTTACCAGATGATTCCCATAGTTCTTCGTATAGCCAATGACGAAACTTACTCTCTATTCCAAGTACCTCTTTCTTCTTCAGGCTAAAAGCTGAAATCTTCCCACATGGAGTAATATCTAGACACTTAAACGTTGACATTCTCTAAAACAGCATGATCCACCAAAACTTTCTGCAATGATGAAAATACTCTGCATCTGTGTTGAGCACCCCAGTAGGGTAGCAACTAGCCTCATTGAGTGCTTAAATTATGGCCAGTGAGACTGAGGAACTGAATTTTTAATTTAAATTTAATTTAGCAAATTAAATTTGAGATCAATTTAATTTTAATTAATTTACATTCAAATTTAAATAGAAACACATGGCTCGTGGCTACCATATTGAATGATGCAGATCTGGACATTATCCATTTCCTAATCATCTTATTCAATTATAGTGTACCCCAAATGCAGAAAATAGCCCAGTAAAGACTTAATTGATTTCAAAAGCCAGATTATTTAATTTTACACATAGCACCATGGTGCCAATGGGGCCAATGACATGATCTTAATTCCTGTGGGGGCATATTAGCTTTACAACAAAGATAGCTAAAAAATAAATGCTAACCTAGGCTAATATAAAAAGGCCGAGATAAAAGATTGCGGCTCAGGAACAAGTATATACATTTTTGGAAAATAGTGTATCCAAAGGCCTCAGAAGTTTACCTTTGTAGGCAAAGATCTGCTTCCTCCACGAATTGTACTTTAAATTGTTAGTAATAATCAGTATGTGACTTTTGGTTCTAAGCTATTTTTTCTTATACACTTACACAAAAGAACCAAAGAATTTGTTTTCTTGATATTGAAATTTTTTTCCTTCTTTAAGTGAATTAGTCTTCATGGGTCCCCACTGAGTTGCCCAAAAACTGATCACTGTGGAGTTTCATTCAACTAATAAATACTCTTATATGGACACTGAATCATTACAAATCTCATTGTCAACTAGGTATGAACCCACTTAAGAGTAATCTAATTTGAACCATGTTTTTCCAGGAATGCAGACACAGGACCAAATCCGTCCTTTAATTTGTATTAACAGAATTCACTTCCAGCGAGTTTCCAGGAGCTGAAAGAACACTATAAGATGATGTAAGACTCAGTCCCTATCTAAAATAATTTAAACATACAATATCTCATACCAATAATCACGGAGACAAGAGGCTCTTTTATTTCTTTTCTTTTTTCTTTTTTTTTTTTTAACATATTTTTTATTTTAAAATTGTGGGGTACAGTTAAGGGTTAGGTATACAAATATGTATTGTGCAGGTACCCTTCTTTCTTTTTCATTGTCCATTTATTCTACATTCCTTCCATTTATACGATGCATTTTGTGAAATACCTGATCTTCTTAGTACTTCTGGTTCACTGACATTCTATTGGTAAAGCCTGCAAGGATATAACACCTGCAAATTATTTCCAGCCCCATCTGAAGGCGTTATTATTTCCCTATATTAAATAAACTTTATCTTGTATGTAATACATCTTGTGCTTTTTCCTTCCTATTAAAAGTTATTGCATTGAATAATCCTAAAATTCTTAGATATGAATTTAGATATGAATTGTGGGCTTGCAATAACTAGCATTTGCTCAGCACTTTAAATAACTCCAGTCCTTTTTCTCTTTTTTTTTTTTTCTTTTTGAGTTGAAGTCTCACTCTTGTCGCCCAGGCTAGAGTGCAGTGGCATGCTCACAGCCACCATAGCCTCGACCTGCTGGCTCAGGCAACCCTTTCACTTCAGCCTTCCAGGTAGCCGGAACTACAGGCATGCACTACCACGCCTGGCTAATTTTGGTGATTTATTGTAGAGACGAAGTCTCACCAAGTTGCCCAAGCTGGTCACGAACCCAGGGGCTCAGGCAATCCTCTCGCCTTGGCCTCCCAAAGTGCTGGGATTATAAACTGAACCACCGTGCCCAGCCATCTCCAGTACTTTCAAGAGTTAGCTAGCTCTCACTTGGCCTTCATATTATCATTGTCCCTTTGTACATTACAAAACTACAGCTTAGAAGTGACTTCCCCAAGAGAACATATGTAAGTCATAATCTAGAAGAGTGCTTCCCATATTGTGTCCAGTGAATATCAGCTTACCATAATGAATATTGTATACACTTCTTGTAAACATGCAAAGCTCATTACCATATTGAAGGCTCTGAAAAGTCCTGCGCTTTAAAAAAGCTTGAACTTTCTTACCCAGCATTTCCCAAACTTATTTAGCCACCGAATTTTTATTTTTAAAAATATCAGCCAAGCTTGGTGGCTCAGCCTGTAATCCCATGCCTTGGGAGGCTGAGGTGAGTGGAATGCCTGAGCCCGCGGGTTCGAGACCCGCCTGGGCAACTTGGCGAGACCTCATCTCTACAATAAATCAAAAAAATTAGCCGGGCGTGGTAGCGCACGCCTGTAGTTCCAGCTCCTTGAAAGGCTGAGGCGGAAGGATCGCCGGAGCCCAGCAGGTCGAGGCTGCGGTGGCCAGGAGCGGCCACTGCACTCCAGTCTGGGTGACAGAGTGAGACTCCAACTCAAAAAATAAAAAAAAATAAAAATATCATTTATTGTTCTACAAATACCCTTTGAAAAAATATTGAGCTGGGAAAATGTTCTTAAAGTATCAAAGACAGTAGGAAATTAGACAACTGAATAAAACTTCTCAAGTCCCACATACTTGGGATAGAACTCCCCACGTAACTCCACTCTCTAAATGCCTTCCTCTTTAAAAATCCTCAGTTCCTGTGTCTGTGTTGTACCTGTAGCAGGATAATATGGTAAAAACGCTTAACCAAGAACCATGGCAAGTAAGAATTTGTTTCCAAACATGAAAGCCCTGTAGCTAAAATGGAGTTACAAGTGCTGTCTACCATCTTTTTTTTTTTTTTTTTTTGAGTTGGAGTCTCACTCCATCACCCAGACTGGAGTGCAGTGACACACTGCCGGCCACCGCAGCCTCTACCTGCTGGGCTCCGGCGATCCTTCCGCCTCAGCCTGCCAAGTAGCTGGCACTACAGGCGTGTGCTACCACGCCCAGCTAATTTTTTTAAATTTCTTATAGAGATGAGGTCTTGCCAGGTTGCCCAGGCGGGTCTCGAACCCGCGGGCTCAGGCAATCCACTCATCTCGGCCTCCCAAAGCACGGGATTACAGGCTGAGCCACCGAGCCCGGCTGATGTCTACCATCTCAAGTACTGACTTGACACAGCCTCTCTACAGTCCCCAAGCTCCAGGTATTCTTTCAGGCTAGAGGCTGAACCTCCCTGGTGTTCTTAGGAGGTTTCTCATACAGAAAGCCTTTGCTTCCAGCAGAATCAACAGCTGTCTCATTTTCTCCAGGCGCTCAGGCCTAGCACTTCCCCTGCCCTTGATGAACTTCCTGTTAGTCCTGTTAATGTCATTTTTATAAATATAGCAAGTCCTTTGGATGACTTAGGAAGGCACACCACTTCCTAAATCAGCAACCAGAAAAACAAGTGGCAAAGGACCACCAAATGATACATCCTCTCAAGAGAAGCTGTTGAAACAAAGGCAAAGGGTGTGGGGAGGGGGTGGGGGGGGATCCAGACACTGGCCCAGAATGCTTGTGCTTAAGCACAGGCACAACTTAAAGGGAGCGTCCGCAGCCACCAATAAGGGCGACACTCCAGCCTGGCCGTCACCCGCTTCATCCTACCTCCAACTTTTTTCCTTCCTCAGTAGAATCATATCATGGTGGAAATAAAACCTTTGAATCTGCCAGAAACAGGTGACAAGGCCGGTCCTCTGCAGTCAGTTAGTGACCGCCTAAATCTTGCTTTCAGTGTGTGTGGCCCTAGCACCTTCGCTTATTTAGGTCTACCTTTGCCCCTGCGGCCCTCTCTTCCTGACAGACTCATCCTGTCCTGAGACTAAGCTTCTCAGCTTTCAGATACTTTATTCATTCTTTGACGCCTGGCTCAGTCCCCAGTCAGAATTAGTCCTCCTCTGGCTCCCTCTCATCTCTCCACCAGCCCCATTCTTCTCTAGAGGGCAGAACTTTAAGCAATGGGCCATTTGGGTGGTGGCCCAGGACAACAATCCATAAGGGGGACTTTCACTGGAATAAAATGTCACCATGGTACCCACATGCAATTCCATAGGTAGCTGAAAAAGATACACGTATAAATTGATCTTGCTTATCAAAACTGAGGTACACTGAATAGAAAAGAAAAAAAAATCTGTGCTGGTAATATTCTTTCCCCTGCTAAATAAATATTGAATATGTTTTTAAATTATTGGTTTTTAAAGTCATTCAATTATTAGCTTTCCCAGCATCTCCACCTGGTATGGTCTGGGTCTGTTTTTGTTAGTCTAACCACAATATAGTTAGTCACATATCTGCCTGTGTCGTTTTTGTATTTGCAGAAGTTGGCATAGTGCCTTGCATATGGTAGGTATTCAACAAAGTTTGTTAGAGTGAAATTCATTGGTAGTCTTTCTTATATCCAACTATAGGCTACAGTGTATCAGATACTGGAAAAGACAGCTGAAAATTTTCTGGATTATGCCAAGAAAATTAATTTAATTACCTTAACTCCTCCAGGAAGTTTGAAAAAGTCAACAAGCAAATTGACATAAACCAGCTCCCTTTGAAAGGGTAACGCACCTGCCTAAGAGACACTGCTATGTGGGAGGAGGAAGCAGAGATATGATTTAACAGTGTTGATGAAATGCAGTTTTTCTTTTCCTTCCAGGTTGAACATTGACTAAATGGTCACTTTATTTGTTTTATAATTTTCTAGACCATTACACACACTCACACCCATTGCCAAATACAAATAATTTCATCAATTCGCTTTTGAGATTTTTCCACCAGACCCCACTTCCATTAATGCGGAGATATTGAAGGTAAGTAGCCAACAGGGCAAATTGGCCTACAAGCAAATTCACCCATTTGGTTCTTTCCTCTACCTTTCATACCCCGTTTTCTTTCATCACCTCACCACCACCATGAACACACATACATACACACAAAGGTGCATATACACACCCCTAGTGAAACGACAAAATAAATCACCTCCATTACACAGAAAATTCTTTCCCATTGCTCAGTTTCTTATGACTCTGTTCTTTGAATTCAGTCAAACCACCAGACCCAAATTCTACGCCAGTCCCATCATTTCCTAACCACGTGGACTTTGGCAAGTCACGGAACCTCGCTGCGATGCTGCTTTTCTTCTGGAAAACAGAGTTGATGGTGCTCATCTGTCAAGCTTACTGGGAAGGTTAAGTTGGATGACATAGAAATACCCAGAGCAGTCTCAAAGACACAGTGAGCACTCAATCAAAGAGCCCCCTTCCAAGGGACTAAATTTTCTTCTGAGAAGTTGGGTCACCCCTCAGTGAAATTCCAAGATGGCCCACTGTAAATCTGAAGTTGATTGTGTGAGCACAACCCTGCAGCCACAGCATTCACAAGGTCCCTGTAGCCTATGCCGGGACTGGGTGAGAATCAGCCTTCCTATCCCCTGGTTTCTATCCCCAACAGCGTCCCACCGTACACAGCCCCACAGGCCCACAACTTGCAAAAATGGAGCAGGGCCTGGATTTCATCACCACTCGAGCCCGCCCTTGCCCGGGCTCCTTTGTGCAATGCACACGCTGCACTAGCGTTCGATGGAAGCCTGAGCGTACTCTGACTCAGAGTCTCTCCAAACCTTTCTTTTCACCTTATTTCCACTGAACAGGGCGGGTGATTCTTCAAATCCTATTTCCCAGGAAAGGTGAGGGGAAAACTCCTGAGGAATCCAAAACTTGGAATGGGGTTTGCAGCACAAGATGGATGATTCGTGGCGCCACGGCAAGTCAGAACCCAGAATGCGAACAGCACCAACTGCAATGGGGAAACATTTACCTTCCGTTCAGTTGTGCCTCTTCCTGTACTATGAGGTGACCCTGGGCCCCACAGTTAGCTTCTCTAAGTCACAGTTTCCTCATCTACAAAATGGAGTTAATACCTGCCCTATTCCTTAACCCCCAAGTAAGATGGTATGTGTGAACTTCAAATTAAGAAGTCATTATGAGAGTTTCTGTTATCAATTAAGTTCATCAGAATCAGTCATACACTGTGCTTAGTCAACACGAAAGAAGCAAAGAAAGAAAGCACTAAGTCTATTAGGGAAATATTTCAGTGTCAGCACCCAACTCGGGCATCACCTTTTCGGTAGTCTCATCCCCGATTCTCCACCCCAAGCCACTCTCTCCTCAGATTAAAAGTACTTGTCCCTCCTAGTGTTTCCTCTGCACCTGTAGCTACTTTTTTTGTTGCACACACCTCAAGGAATCGTCGTCGTTTGTCTGCTTGCCTTTCACCCCTTTCATGCTGCAGCCATGTCTGCAATCAACCCTGCCCGAGCCCGCTTCCTGGCACACGATTCCTACTGTTAGTGTCCTCACATCCTGACCTAAATTCTTCTCTCAGCTATGCATTCACTAAAGCCATGGGCTTGGACAAATCCCTTTTCTTCTGTGAATTGAGGGCATCAGACTAAGTCAAGTTTACAAACTGCTGCCCCACAGACCAGGTCTAGCTCCCAGATATGGTATTTGGGCTGCATCATACTGACATTTACAGTGTTAAAAAGAAATTTGAATTGATTATGAACATTTGGATATAAGAAAATTTCGCACAAAATTACAATTTTAGCTTCTCTTAAAAAAAATTGACCTTCCATATGACCCAGCAATCCCCCTTCTGGGAATATACCCAGAGGAACTCAAATCATTCTACAAAAAAGATAACTGCGCACATGTGTTTACTGCAGCATATTCACAATAGCAAAAACATGGAACCAACCATGCTGCCCATCAAAGGTAGATGGGACTTTTAAAATGTGGTACATATAACCAATGGACTATTACATAGCCATAAAGGATGACAAAATTATGAACTTCACAGCAACTTGGATGGACTTCGAGTCTATAATACTCAGTGATCTATCACAGAAACAAAGAACTGAGCACCACATGTTCTCACTCATAAGCAGACCCTGAACAATTATCATAATAAAATAAGAAAGAGAACGGCAGTAGTAGGAAACTGCCAGGGAGGGAGGGGAGGTACACTTTATCAATAAGGGGACCTGATCTCAAACCAGGTGACAAGGGGACAAAAGTGAGGCCTAAACTTTACCACAATAACCATTTGTTTTTCCTAACCCTGCATTGTACTCCACATCTTTAAAGTAAAAAAATGAAACAAGACATAAATTTTAAAAAAAATTTAGCCTCTGGAAGTATGAGATCTCATTGGTATTTCTGAACCTTAATATGAGTGAGATGTCAAATTCTTGATTTTGGTAAATCATTTAAGGACTGGGAAAAAATACAAAAATACAAAAAATAAAAATAACTTCATTGCAGCACACATACAAACAAACAAAACTCTCTCAGCACTGGCTGCTACTCCCAACAGCAACAGTTGGTGAAGCAGGCTGGTGCTTACTCTCTGAGGGTGGTGGGCACTGCCCAGCTTACCATGGTCCTCTTGACCCAGTCACTCATTTATATAACCTGTCTCTGTACCTTACATGCATTTCATTAGCATTATTGTAATGCATTCTAGCCCTCATAACACCACTCTAGGTCTCCAGGAATCCTCTACCAAACAGACACACAATGGAACACGATAACCCCAAATCTGAGAGGGGTTATGCATAATGCTTACCTATTCCAAAGAAGTCACCCGGAGGTTCAGAAGGGAAAGACGTTGGTTTATTAGAACTTCACAGGAGGCATCAATGGTGGCAGGTCACTGAAGAATCCACACTTCTGGGCAGTATAGCAAGCAGCTTTATAATCAAAGCAATCGAGTTAATCATTCAAATTCCTATCACACAATTAGGTTGATTAAGAGTGATGACTACTTTGCTTTTAGCTTTGCTTAGTCACCTGCTCCCATGACTCATTACTGGGAATATGCATATCCTTCAAAGACCAGCCTTGGCCAGAGGCCACACCCTGAGGGAGGGGGATGAAGCCAGGTATGGAGGAAACAGTCTATGCCTGGACCACAACTACACACACACACACACACACACACTCTTTTTTTTTTTTAACCTTGGAGACAGAAGACTGTGAGTTCACAACTGCTACTGCACTACTCACTATCCTCACTTTGGCCCAAAACAATTAATAAAGGAAAGGAAGAGACATCAAATAGAGGGAAAAAATAGAAAGAAGGAGGAGGAGAGGGAGGCTTTAGCTACCAATAGTGCCACCAGAGGTATTATGATATCATGTGTGGAAAATTAGATAGTTATACAGCGCCAGGTTTTCCATACAGCAAAGCAATCATTTTGTCTATGATCCTGGAAACACACATAATAGCTGATGTGAAAAACTGGAGGTTAATCATCAGAAATTATTGTGGCTTTGGGTGTCACTCCCACTGGGGTTCTCTCACTCCTGCTCCCCATGGCCCTCTTGCAAAGAGCTGCAACTTGCAATTTGAAATTTACACACCTTCGCGAAAGGGCTGCCCCCATCCGCAGCATATCCATAACCTCCCAAGGCAAAGCTGCCATTACTTACAGTATAATCAGAGGCACAGCAGGTGCCGAGAGGAAGAGAGAGCTAGGTACATATTACTAGGAAGCCTGATGTGTCCAACACACTGCTCTTCTCTAACAAGCATTGCCCCAGGAAATTTAAAATAGCACAGCTCGATGTGCACGGCATACATCAGCTACAGCCATGTGGAGTCTGAATGGACAGATCAACACCAGGCCAGCCTGCGTTTTCTCTCCCCCTTCCTTTATACTCTGGCAAGATCAGTTAGAGCACAGGGTCCAGCCTAAGCTCTGTCTTTAGAACCTTCCACCGGCCTCTTAAAGAACTACCCTCATTCCCAGAATTCTCAGGTTTCCTCCCTTCCCAAAAGCTCCAAGTTGATAAATGAAAGAAAAGATTGTGTGAAACGGCTACAAATTAGTATTCTTATCCTACACCATGGTCTCATGAGACTAGTCCATCAGCCAATAATAAAAAGTAGAAGAGTCCTATTTTACAAATATTTTTATTATAATGTACGCTTTGGGAGTAGAGGGTTTTAGGAAGGAAACCATTTAACAAGCACAAGTAAGTTGCAAACTGTTCCACTCTCTCCAGATATATTCAAAGGAACCTGAGTACAGTTTTCAGCCAGTTGCTCCATCTCATGAACGTTCTTCTCCAAGGTGATGGGTATGGAGAGAGAAGATTAATTACAGCGAATACATTAATCACATCTGAAAAAGGTTAAATAGACGCAAAGGTTCACGCTATTGGCAATGTATCCACACCTTTCTCTTTTATATGAAGTATAACACATGCCCACATCCAGAATGTGGGAGAGAGGCGTGGGTTTGGAATTCAAGAACCCTGAATTCTAGGCCTGACTTCACTAGCTAAAATTGGGACCCTAGCAAACCCCTTAACGTCTCTAGATTTCCTCAAAGATAAAATAAAACAGATGATATAACTTCTAAAGCAGTGCTTCTCAAATTTTAAGATGCAAATACATCACGGGAAGGTCTTGTTAAAATGCAGATTCTACTGGTTTAGAATGGGCTCCACAATTTGCATTTCTAATAAGCTCTCAAGGGATGCTAATAACCCCACAGAGCACACTCTCAGAGCAAGGTGCTGAAACTCTGGCCCCAAACTTGGCTGCACATTGGAAGCACCTGGGTAGTTTTAAAAAATACTAACACCTGGGTGCCATTCCTCAGAGCCCGATTTATTGGTTATCAGCTGTTGGAGCAGGGGAAGTTTTTAATTTTTTGTTCTAGTGTAGAGCAAAGTTTGCAAAACCCTGCTCTACTCCTTAAAACTAAAATAATGACCTTTATTTTTCAATCATATTACATTTCTACAGTAAAATTATTTGCATCCATTATCTCATGACAACCCAGAGGCATAGCAGGGCAAAACTATTAACTTCCATTTACAAAAGAGATAAGCACCCAAGAGCAGGTGACTTACCCAATACCATGCAGACCTTCTACTGGAACACAGCATTCCTGATACTCAGCCTGTGTTCTCTCAAGACAGCTTTGCAAAGACTTGTACAAAACAGTCACGACAGAGGAAAAAAAAGATCTGCCCCAAGTTCCACTCAGAATGACATGAATGACAATGTATCAGAGAAATGCATGCAATTCACAAAACAATAATTAAATGTGTAATTGGTGGAGGAGCTACTTTGGCTGCTGTGGATGATACTGACAAGCAGAATAAGGTTGCTGAGGTTATGTCAGCAGGACCAGCCATTAGATATCAAGTGAGCACAGCTAGATGAACACAGTACAAGGAATACAAGGAAATGTTCTGGGGAAATGCCATAGCTGATCCTGGACAAGACATCAGACAGTCTGCCACTTGATAAAACTAATAATGTATATATATTTTTTAATATAAAATAATTAATAATACAACTAATTGGAACTTGTTGAGATTGCCATCCCATTTCTAAACATTGCAAAAACCTATCCACAGAAACAAAACCAACTTAAAAATTCTGGCACTGGAACTAAGGCAAACAGTACAAAGTAATAAACCACCAATTAAGTGGAAAGCATGGAACTAATATTTTTTAATGCTTCTTACAGACCACGTACTTGTTTTTTGGCCTTACTCTTACTTGTAAGATAAGCTTTATAATTCCCATTTTACAGGTCAGAAAGGTGAGTCATAGAGTTTGTCTTTTATACTAAATGCCACCTGAATGTCAGAACTAGGTTTAAGCCTAGGTTTGTCCGATTCCAAATTCTGCATGTCCTTTCTTCTATTTTAAATTGATTCCTATAATTAAATTAAACATTTTTCAGGTAAACTACCATTCTTCCCCAAATCTTCATCTTGTCTATGTAGCAGGGACAAAATACTACTATAAAGTCATAGCTTGTTGCTCCTGTTGTCCCATGGGAGAATGCAAACTCTATCTATGAGTTGATAGCTTAGCCAAAACAAAATAAAAAGCAAAAACCTTTCAATGAAGCTTTTGACCTTTTGGTTTTGCAAAAGTGAAGTCCAAATCCTTTTCAACAGAGGTTTCTAAATGGCAGCCTCCAGTTGTAGCCTCCAGATGTGTCTCATTTGAAATGTACAATACTGACCTTCATAGTGCTTTTTAAATTTTAAATTTAAAAAATAGTTGTTGTATAGAAATTTGAATCTCTGTTGTCTCTCAAAATAGTGGTAAGTGTGGAGAATACCCGGCCCATGCTCTGTCGTGGTACCATCATCTAAAGATGAGTCACTGAGTTCTCTGTAGATGACATCTGTCTTCTCCATTCACCACAGGCCTCATATTTGCCTCTTTACTGTATGTGTCAGATGACAGTGTTCATCACACGCTAGCTGAATACTTCCTGAATCTTTTTTCTATCAAAGGTTATATAACAAAAAGATACACCAAAAGGTCCACCCATTTATTTCAAGAAAAACTGAGGACAGCATACTTTTTCTTTTACCTAGTCTACATCACCCATTTATGTTTACCAGATTCCAAAGACATCTGAGTTGTAAATCCGGCTTTTCAGAAATAGGTGAGTTGAGGAAACCAGGTGTTAAGCTCACATCTAATAAGGTAAAATAGTTTCTTAAATAGAGGTAATCTGAGAGGGAGGCTGCAGATTTACTACAGTGTAAACCAAAGCCTGGAGATAAAGAGAGGGTTTTATTACTCTTTTTTTTTTCTTCTCAGCTCAAGAGAACATCAGGGTGTCAGGATTCTGAATAGACAAAATTTGGCCAAAGGTGCTCACACCTGTTGTGAAGGTGAACATGGGTTGGGACAGAGAATAAAAGCCAGTAGAAATGCTCTACCCTATACAAGACATTTAGGGAGGAGCTCATACCAATCCTACTGAAGGTATTCCAGGCGATCGAGAGAGATGGAACCCTCCCCAGAACATTCTACGAAGCTAACATCACATTGATACCCAAACCAGGACTCCAATTTTTAACCTCACTATTAATAATAGTGAAATTTCATTTTAACAAGGTAGACTTTCTACTGTGTCCCTATTAAATATTTGGAAATACCTAAAGGCCAATTCCTTAGCGTTGAATGACTTGAATGAAAGCATAGATTTGCAAGGCTAGAGTAGAAGTTCTCTAACTCAGCTCTCCAAATCCATTTGTAGCAGAACCACATGAAAAGTGACAAAGAAGACACAAACTTATTGCTCCTATTCTTAAAGGTCACCCAATTAGATTTTAAGGACATCTGCAGAATGACTTTCCAAGAATCCTCTTAGCAGTTCTTTAACCTACCTGTCTGCTAAAAGAGCAGCCCTCAACGAGCCAAAAAGCTAATGTCGGTTAACTATAGCCTTTTTTGATAGTATGATTTCATAATAAGAGAAAGATTGAGGTAAAAGAGCAAATTTATCTCCCTGTTCCCTTTTTCCCCTTCCTTTTCAATCTTCATACTCCTTTATTTTCAAGATCTGTATATCTTATCTCAGAAGCCTATTGTGTGTTTGCCTTGTCACCCATCTGACAGAATTCTGCAGAGAGAAAAAAGGTGCCTCTGTGCCATATTATTGCTTGTGCCAGTAAATCCCCACAGTATCAAGAAAATTCCTTTGTACCGTGATGAAGGCGCCTTCTAACAGCCAAGAAAGGAAACACCAATCCACATGTGCATCTTAAAAGAAACTTCATGTACTTTGTTTTTCTTTTCCATCTGACAGCCCTGCAATCTGGGAAGCTAAGCAGCATGGGTCTGCTTCGTACTTGGAAAGGAGACAGTTTGAGAATACCCAGTACCATAGGCTTTCTCTCTCTCCACCCCCATCACTCCCTCCTCACCTGTCCAGAGCAGTGTGGTGAGAGAGAAAACATATTCAAGCCTAGAAATTTATGTGAATTACAAACCCTCCAGTGCCCAAATTCTCAGGTCAGATTTTTAAACTCTTTTTCAGCTCTAAAAGTCTTGGCCATAATGGTTGGAAATGGAGTATGCTGATGGGTTACTAAATATGAAGTAAAATAAAGTTAAACATAAGCAACATTGAAAATACATTGAAAATATTCTGCTCTTTTTTCACCTGCAATATTTTACTCTGCTACTCCATGACCAAATTATATGTTCCCTCCATTCTGCCTGTATTAATTATATTTCATTCTCAAGACTACTCAACCCTAATATTCTGCTAGAAGCATAATTTTTGCAACCCCCATTAAACTCTCTATCCACTGAATATTTTACCCATAGTTCCTACTATACAATTCTAGTGTTAATTAGTCTCTATTTTTTATGTGTCAGTTTTATTTTCCTATTCAGATTGTCAACATCTTGAAAAACACTAAACTACTCTGAGCTTTGTTACTATTCCTTTTTTTTTTTTTTAATCATTTACTGTGTGATCTTGAGCCGGTTTTTGAAATTTACCACACGTGAGTTCCCTCATCTCTAACACAGAGCTAAAAATGGCAAGGTTATTAGGTTTTTGGGACATCATAGATAATTAATAAATACTTGCTAACGGATCAATATTTACTTGATGATTTAGAAAGTATTTTTTAATTACTTCAGGATTATCATTACAAAAATCAGAGTCCACTGGACATTTTAGACATAAGGATAGAATAGTCAGATACTGGCTTTAAATGTTGAAGTTAAAAAAAGTTCCTCTTAACAGTTATTCTTGCTTTTTCTCTGCCTTTCTCAAATAAAAAAAAAAGAGGACTAAAGAAAAATATGTTTGAGTTTTCATAATTGTTTCCTTTTAAATCAAAATAGAATTTATCATACCCTCATTTCATGAATTGAATATTTTTGCTGAAAACATATAAGTGGCAAAGAAGGCAGCTGAGAAGAATCTGCTACAGGCAGGGCTTAGGCCTCAGCCAAATGAACACGATTAGGTCAAGCCAAAATATCACTCATCTTAGCTTTCTTTCTCCCTGGTATAGCACAGAATGACACCTTTGAAGGGTAATGGAGTTAGCTCACTAGAAGATTGTACTTATTTTCTGTTCTGAGAGTAACAGAACAAAAGCAAATGACATAAAAACCTGCTTACTTTTAACTGTTAACACTAAACTATAAAGAAAATATTTATAGGCTGAAAGAGCGTTCTTTAGCTATATGTGTATAAATTATATCATTTTGGTGGCTAGTGAAAGTTAAAGTCATCAGCATGTTTCTGTGGAAAACAACGCATAATCAGGCACTTTGTTACCATCCACATATGATATGCTGAAAGGACAACAAGGACACAATATGCTGACACCAAAGTATCTGTACTTACCTAACCTTACCTACTCTTTTATACCTTTACCTATTTTCCAGAAATATCCTTCCTGAATTTGGCAGGGTATAGGCTAACTTACTATAAGAACTTCCCCCCAAAATAAAAGTGTTTGTTATATATGTAAGATGAAGCAATGTAAGTTTTTCCCTTTCATATATAAAATAACAATATGCTGAAAGGACACTTGGGTTGATTCTTCTTGAAGTACATATGGCAAGATTCAAGTCCTCGAGTCACGGAACTACGCGCTGCTGTGACTCAGCAGTCACATGATAAAAAACTGGGTGATATGAGGAAATGACCACAGAGGAATGATGTGTCAGGAACATGCTGGAAAAGCAATTCTCTAAAAATGCTTAGCTTGGATCCAAATTTAGCTTGCGTCTGAAAGGAGAAACTGCCCAGCAATTTTTGAATGCTAGCTCTCCTGGAAAGACATGTTGCTCCACCAGCAAAGGCAGCCTTCCTGCCCTTCACAATACAGCTCAGGTTGAGGAAGATTGTTCTGAAAAAGTCATTCCTGCTCCACTGATTTCTATGAAAATCTAGAGTCCAGAAACTTTATATGATCTCAATCAAAATGGAAAAAAAATATCCAAATTACCTGACCCCTTGGATTATCCAACTACAGAGAAGAGGATTAAAGGTGCAGACAATCTTTCTTTAAACTCTGCTTCTGGCTTAACAATCTTCAATGGTCCCCTATGGCTGATATGATAAAATATAAATCTGGTAGCATGATATATAAGATGTTTCATAATTCTGCTGCTGCCTAGTTTTCCAACTTCAGCTCTTGCCATTTTCTCTCATATAACCTGCAATCTAGCCACACCAAAGAACCTGTACTTATCCGAACTTACCAACTCTTTTATACCTTTATTCATTTTCCCAAAAATACCCTATCCTTATGCCACTACTCTTCCTGAGTTTGGGAGAATATTGGCTAACTTCCAATAAGCTCTTCCCCCCAGAAAATAAAGTAGCATATTATATATAATAGAAAATACTGTAAGTTTCTCCCTGTCATATATAAAATAATATGAATTTATATATCTTTCATATAACAGCCCAGATGTAGGGTTGGCAGGAAAGCTGTCATTCATAACATATAGCTCCTATAGTTCTGGTCCCAAGGCAGTTGCTCCAATTCTCATCAAGTCACAGCCAGTGACAAAGGGGAAAGATGATATAAAAGTTGTCAGCTTTCCCTTTTGAGGGAGTAATCCTGAAATTGCATAAATTAGTTCTCATACATCAGTAGCCAAGACTTAGTCACATGAACACACCTAGTTGAAAGGTAAACTGGGAAATATAGTCTCTAGCTAGGCAGTTTTGTGACATCCTGAAAGTCTTGGGGATTTGCTGTCAAGAGAAAGGAAGGATGAATGAGGGATAATTAGCTGGATCTGCCACCCTTACTTAAAGACTGACCACCATATTCGATTCATGTGAAGCCTTTGACCATTTGGGAAATTAAGACTGTGCACCACAACCAGTAAACTGAATAAGAAAGATTCATAGTATAATACCAAAAAGAATCCTCTACTATCCTTAAGTTCACTGGGGCCGGAGAGTTAATGTTTTCTTTATCCAAAATAAAAACCTTGGGTAGCACTTATATTTTTACTTCTTTTGATCTCTTTTTGGAACTAGAATGTCATAGGCTTAAGTCACAATTGACACAAACTTGATCTATAAATGTAAAAGCCCAGCCCAATATATATTTACCAAGGCCTTGATTTTCAAAGGTGAGACTTTCTGCTCATCCTCTCTATGTGGGCTTAGCTACATGTAAACTATAAAAAGGGGAGTGGCTAGCTTCCCCTCTCATTCTTGTTCATTTTAAACACAACTAATCGGTTGCTATCCCTGAGTCACTTCACAAATGCTTTGACTATGTTTCATTTCACGTATGTCCTATTTAAGCTATAAAACATTTTTAGTATTTCATCTGAAATCTTTATTTTGGTTTAGAAATTCATTTGGAACTTTATATTTACTACAGCTATTTAAGAAAATATTTGTCAGTCTTCTCTGCCAGATCTGAAGCTGCCTGGGCTTTGGGACTATATCTCTATAGTGACCAGTACAGGATTTTAAAAATGAATTATTTGAGCCCTCCAATATATATTTGGTTGTTCTTTCTGTGTGTTTCTTAATACTTGGATGTATTTACACCCACTGTAGCCTTCACTTATGTATGTTCTTTTTTTATTTTCTTTAGATTCAGGGAGTACACGTGTATTCATTACACGGACATATTGTGTAGTGGTGGGGATTACGTCTCAAGTGGCCCATTCCCCAGTGAACCTTGTACCCCACAGGTAGTTTCTGAACAATAGCCCTTCTTCCCCTTATTGGTGTCCTCAATGTCTATTATTTCCATCTTTGTGACCATTTACCTCCCACATATGAGTGAGAACATTCAATGTTTGATTTTCTGTTTCTGAGTCAATTCACTCAGTAAGATGATCTGTAGCTCCATCCATGTTGCTGTAAAGGACATGATTTCATTATATTTTATGGCTGTAAAGTATTCCATGGTGTATATATAACACATTTTCATCATCCACTGATTGGTTGATGGACATTTAGGCTGAGTCCACATCATTGTCATCGTAAATTGTGCTGTGATGAACACACAGGTGGGACTGCTGGATCAAATGGTAGATATATTTTTAATTCTTTGAGTAAGCTCCGTACCACTGTCCATAGAGGTTGTACTAATTTATACCCCCACCAACAGTGTATAAGTGTATACCTTTTCTCCACAGCCGTGCCAGCATTTAAAAAAATTTTTAAAATAATGGTCATTCTAGCTAATGTAAGGTGGTAACTCATTGTGGTTTTAATTTGCATTTCCCTGATTATGAATGATGTTGAGTATTTTTTCATATATTTGTGAGTCATTTGTATATCTTCTTTTGAAAGATGTCTGTTCATGTCATTTGCACACTTTTTTATGAGGTTGTTTTTTTTCTTGCTGATTTGTTTGTGTTATTAGTAGTCTGGCTATTAGCCCTTTGTCAGATGTATAGTTTGCAAATATCTTCTCCCATTCTGTAGGTTGCTTATTTGTTGATTTTTTTTTTCTGTGCAGAAATTTTAGCGGTTGCACTTGTTTATTATTATTTTTTTAGTTGCATTTGCTTTTGGAGTTTTAGCCATAAGTTCTTTGGCTAAGCCAATGTTCATAAGAGTTTTTCCTAGGTTTTCTTCTAGGACTTTTTTGGGGGGGGTTCAAATCTGACACTTAAGTCTTTAATCCATCTTAATTTTTTTACATAGGATGAGATAAGGGTCAAGGTTCACTTATCTGCATGTAACTATCCAATTTTCCCAGCACCATTTGTTGACTAGGATGTACTTTCCCCAGTGTATGTTTTTGTCTACTTTGTCAAAGATCAGTTGGTTGTAGGTATTTGAGTTTACTTCCGGTTTCTCTATGCTGTTCCATTGGTCCATGTGTCTGTTCTTCTTCCAGTACCATGCTGTTTTGGTTACTACTGCCCTGAGTATAATTTAAAGTTAGGTAATGTGATGCCTCCAGCTTTGTTCTTTTTGTTTAGATTGCTTTAGCTATTCTGGCTCTTTTTTGGTTCCATATGAATTTTAAGATTTTTTTCCCTAAATCTGTGAAAAATTACATTGGGAGTTTGACAGAAATTGCATTGAATCTGTAAATTACTTTTGGGTAGTATAGTCACCTTAATAATATTGATTCTTCCAAACCATGAGCATGGGATGCTTCTCCATTTGTTTGTGTCCTCTGCAATTTCTTTCATCAGAGTTTTGTAGTTTTTCTTGTAAAAATTTTTCACCTCTTTTATATTCCTAGAGATTTTAGCTTTTTGGCTGCTACTATAAATATAACTGAATTCTTGATTTGATTCTCAGCTTGGTTGCTATTGGTGTATAGCAGTGCTACTGATTTGTGTATGTTGATTTTGTATCCTGAAATTTTACCAAATTCATTTATCAAGTTCAGGAGTCTTTTGACAGAGTTTTTAGGGTTCTCTAGGTATAAGATCATATTGTCCACATACAGAGATAGTTTGATTTCTTCTTTTCCAATTTGGATATACTTTATTTCTTTTTCTTGTCTGATTGCTTTGTCTAGGACTTATGGTACTATGTTGAACAGTAGCAGAAAAAGCCAGCATCCTTGCCTTGTTCCAGTTCTGAGGAGGGAAGTATTCAACTTATCTCTATTCAAGGTGACATTGGCTGTGAGTTTGTCATATATGGCTTTTATTATTTTGAGGAATGTTCCCTCTGTGTCTATCTTGCTTACCAACTTTTTTTTTATCATAAAGGGATGCTAGATTTGATCAAGTGCTTTTGTGCCACCTATTGAAATGATCATATGATTTTTATTTTTAATTCTGTTTATGTAGTGGATTATGTTTACTAACTTGCATATGTTGAACCACCCTTGCATCCCTGGGATAAAACCAACTTTGTCATGGTGTATTATTTTTTTAAATGCTGTTGAAATCAGTTTGCTAATATTTTTTAAGGATTTTTTTACATCTATGTTCACAAGAGATATTGGTCCGTAGTTTTCTTTTTTTGTTGTGTCTGTTCCTGGCTTTGGTATCAGAGTAATATTGGTCTCATAGAATGAGTTAGATAGGAATCCATCCTCTTCAACCTTATGGAATAGCTTCAGTAAAACTGGTATTCATTCTTTGAAGGTCTGGTAGAATTCAGTTGTGAGTACATCAGGTCCTGGACTTTGTTGTTGTTGGGAGACTTCTAATTACTATTTCAATCTCACCACTAATTATTGGTCTATTCAGGGTTTCTGTTTCTTCCTGATTCAGGATGGGGGGAGTTGTATATGCTCAATAATTGACCTATTTCCTCTAAATTGTCTTGTTTGTTTGCATAGAGGTGTTCATAATAGTCTCGGATGATCTTTGAATCGCCATCAGTATCTATTGTAATGTCTCCTTTTTCATTTCTGATTGAGCAAATTTGAGCATCTCTCTTTATTTCTTAACTAATCTAGCTAGTGGCTTATCAATTTTATTTTTTCAAATAACTAGCTTTTTGCTTCACTGATTCTTTGCATTTTTTATTTCAATTTCATCTAGTTCTGATCTGATCTTTGTTATTTCTTTTCTTCTGCCAGCTTTGGGTTTGGTTTGTTCACGTTTTCTAGTTCTCTAAGGTGTGATGTTAGGTTGCCAATATATGATCTTTCAGTCTTATTGATGTAGGTCTTAAGCACTATAAACTTTCCTCTTAGCACAGTTTTGACTGTGTCCCAAAGGTTTTGATAACTTGTTTCATGGTTTTCATTTGTTTCAAGGAATTTGACATTTCCATCATTTCATTATTGACTCAAGGAACATTTAGGAGCAAACTGTTTAACTTCTAAATCTTTGTTAGTTTTGCGTATTCTTCTTGGTACTAATTTCTAGTTTTATTCCACTGTTCTGAGATGGTGCTTGATATAATTTCAATTTTTTAAAATTTCCTGGGATTTGTGGACTATCATAATGCCGATCTTGAAAAATGTTCCATGTGCTGATGAGAAAAATGTATATTCTGTAGTTTCAGCATGGAATGTTCTGTAGATGTCTGTTAGTTCCATTTCCTGTATAGTCCTGTTAACTCCAATGTTTATTCGTTGATGGTCTGCCTTGACATCTGTCTACTGCTGTCAGTGGAGTGTTGAATTCTCCCACTATTATTGTATAGCTGTCTATCTCTTTTTTAGGTCTAGTATAATTTGTTTTTTAAAGCTGGGGCTCTGATGTTATAGGCACATAGATATTTAAAATTGCTATTTCTTCTTGTTGGATTGATCCCTTTATCATTATATAATAGCCATCTTTGTCTTTTTTTACTGTTGTTAATTTAAGTCTGTTTTATCTGATATGAGAATGGTTACTCTTGCTCATTTTTGGTTTCTAGTAGCATAGAATATTTTTCTCATCCTTTACCCTGAGTCTGTAGAAGTCTCTGTGAGTTATATGGGTTTCTTGAAAGCAGCAGATATTTGGATCGTGTTTGTGAGTGTGTGTTTTTATCCATTCTGCCACTCTGTATCTTTTAGTGGGGCATTTAGACCATTTATATTCAGTACTTCTGTGTGTTCTACTTGCCTGTTTATACGTCTGTTCCTTCCAGTCAACTGTAAGCTTTCTGAGGGCTAGCACTATCTTCTTGCATGTGCCCAACATTTCAAATTATCAATAATTAAGTTTTAAATAAATATAATAAACATTGCCTTCTTATAAGAGGGGACAGCAAAAAATTATAAGGCTAGGTAACTCTTCTTTAAAAGTACACAATTTTATTGAAATACACTTACCTCCTATTCCTTCCTTAGTCTTCCACACTAGTATATTCCAATTTCACTATTGGCTTGTTTAAATACAGTAGTTACAATCATAGTATGGAAAGCATTAGTTTCACTTTAAGAAATGTATATCAAAGAATTAACCCAACATATATAAAATGCTATTGTCATTCATTTTCTATTACAGCATCATTTATACTACAAGAAGAGAGAGAAACAGTAGACAGAAATATAAAACAATATATTTCAAATTACTAAATACTCACTTGAAGATTTAAGTAGCTTTAAAAAATAATGGTTATAAATGCTTCATAATAGCATGTTAAGTACCTAAACATAATGTTTTCTAAAAGAAGTATAACAAAAAATTGAATATGCACTATAATCATTATTATGCAAATATGTGTACAGAAAAACAATTAGAAGAAAAAACACTAAAGAAAATAGAAATTCTGTGACAACAGCATGATTGTGGGTAATTTTATCTTTATTTTCTGTAATACTGCTAAATTTTTAAAGTATTATCAGTTTACTATTTTTAAAACTACCTTTAAGAAAGACTATCAGCAGTCTTTCTTTTGAGGTTAACTAGTTCTAGGTGAATAAAGATTAAAACCAGGATAGAAATGGAAATATTTGAATTTTCATTCACTCAACACTTTATTAGGTACTGAGAATATGAAAATGAATTAGATATTATTTCAAACTTTGAGAATGTTCAAATGTATAAAAGGAAAGAGTCTTTCAAATATATAGCCATGATACAGTGTTATGAAATGCAATTATTTGTATGAATATGCAATGAACCCTCAGAGGAGAGAGTGATTAATTAAATCAGTTCAGTCAAGGAAACCTTCACTGAAAAGGTGGCACTTATCACAAACTCTCCCATGTTTACCTGCTAATTAATTCTCGATTCTAAAAGTAATATAAACTATTTAGCACTTTTGGAGGCTAAGGCCAGAGGAATGCTTGAGCCCAGGAGTTTGAGACTAGCCTGGGATCCATAGCAAGACATTGTCTCTACAAAAAAATAAAAATAAAAAAATCAACCATGTGGTCATCCCAGGTACTTAGGGGGCTGATGTGGGAGAATCACCTGAATCCAGGAGACTGAGGCTACAATGGGCCACTGTCATGCCACTGCACTCCAGCCTGGGTGACAGTGAGACTCCGACTCACAATTTAAAAGTCTTTCAGGTGCTCCAACTGACCTAATCACAAGCTGCACAGTGTTTACTGGGCTGATACACTGATCTTCATGGTAATAGCTTTCTGAACCCCAGAAATGGGTACTTTTGAAAGGGCAGAATTACTTCTGATCTCCCTCTCTCCCATTCTTTCTCTTTCTCTCTCCTTTGTGCTCTCTAAGTTAATGACATATTTATATAAACAAATATTACATACATCCATGTGAATGTGTGAATGTATATAAGTTTACATATACATAAATATATTTGTATACATTTACATGATATATATTTACGTGATCTATTTACATAAATATATGTGACATATTTTTAACATAGATAGATATAAATATAAATTAGATACAGAGATAGCCCTTTTAAACAAACATTATATAAATGCTCATGAAATTTAACATTTAAAATAAATAAGGAAGGTTCATATTAGTAGACATCACAATATTTAAACATCCAATGACA
This sequence comes from Tarsius wallacei, assembly GCA_963574415.1. Classification (NCBI taxonomy): domain Eukaryota; kingdom Metazoa; phylum Chordata; class Mammalia; order Primates; family Tarsiidae; genus Tarsius; species Tarsius wallacei. The sequence goes on along the minus strand of CAUYQG010238107.1, from coordinate 13,322 downwards.
TATAGTTGAAATATCACATCTACCTTAACAAATGAAAATGTAAAAAAAATCAAAACCATGACAGCTACTGTGTCTTGGTTATGCAAAGTAGACCGGGAAGATGGTCCTGATCCCCCAAAATAAGGACCAAGGTTTCTGAGGACTACTAAACTTTACACAAGAACTAATATAAAACATCAGCTGAAAAAGTTTAACAATATGGTTTTAGCTTAAATCTGGACATAGGTGCCCCACCATAAACCTACTCCTGATTCTCTTATCAGAAGAATTTAGAAATTCCCTTGACTTTGAAGCTTTCTTACCTATTTTAACTGGTTTTTAAAAATTTGATATTAATCTAAGTAAGCTGTTTTAGGGCAACAACATATTTTAAATGTCATTTCTTCCTTGGAAGTACATGTTAATAATAAATAATATTTTTAAAGAATACCATCACTATTCACAATTACATGAATAAACAGATTCGTCTGTTCAACAATAAAAAAAAGAAAGAAAAGGTGGTACTTAAGTAGAGCTCTGAAGAACAAGTGATGAAAAAGTTCATCAGAAAGAGAAGGAATAACAAAGGAAGACAGACAAAATCTGAAAGCTCATAGTATATTAGGCAAATAAGCTTCAAAAGCAGAAAGGAGTAAGTAAAATTTTCTGTTTGTAGATGACATGATCTTATATGTAGAAAACCCTAAAGACACTACACATGAAAACAAATAAACAAAAATACACAACTTTCGCAACCAATAAAGGAATTCTGCAAAGTTGCAGGATGCAAAATCAACATACAAAAATCAGTTGCATTTGTATCACTAACAAAACTACATGAAAAGGAAGTTTAAAAAGTATAATTTACAATAGTGCCAAAAAGAATAAAATACTTAGGAGTTAAACCCAACCAAGAAGGTAAAAGACTTGTACACTGAAAACTATAAAACACTGATAAAACAAATCAAAGAAGACACAACTAAATGGAAATACATCACACATTCATGAATTAGAAGACTTAACATTGTTTAAATGGCTGTACTAACTCAAATAATCTACAGATTCAATGCTAGCTGCAATGAAATTCCAAAGGCATTTTTTACAGAAATAGAATGAAAAATCTTAAAATTCATATTGAACCACAAAAGACCCTGATAGCCAAAACAGTCTTGAGAAATCAGAACAAAGTTGAAGGTATCATCACACTTTCTGATTTTAAAATATATTACAAAGCTACAGTAATTAAAACAGTATTATACTGGCATAAAGACATATTTATAGACCAGTGGAACATAACAGAGGCAAGAAATATATCCACACATGCATGGTTAACTAATCTTTGACAAGGATACCAAGAATATACAATGAAGGAAGAATCGTTTTTTCAACAAATAGTATTGAAAAAATTGGATATCCACATGCAAAAGAATGAAATTGGATCCCTACTTCATAACATACACAAACATAAGCTCAAAATGAATTAGAGACTTAAACATAAGACCTGAACTGTAAAACTCCTAGAAGAAAACATAGGGGGAAAACTTCTTAACATTGATCTTAGAAGTTATACTTATATATTTATATAACACACAGACAACAAAAGCAAAAATAGACTAGTGGGACTATAACAAATGAAAAGCATCCATGCAGCAAAGGAAAGAACAGAATGAAAAGGCAGTCTATGGAATGAAATAAAATATTTGCAAACTATATATCTGATAGGGAATTAGTATCCAAAATACATAAGAAACTAACACAACTAAATAGCAAAAACAAAAACAAAACAAAACAAAGAAATCCAAGTATCTTGATTTAAAAAATGGACAAAGGATTTGAGTAATTATTTCTTTACAGAAGATATACAAATTAGCAACAGATATGCTCAACATCACTAATCATTAGGGAAATGCAATCAAGATCACAGTGAGATATCATTACACATCTATTAGGATGGCTACTATAAAAAAAAAAAAAGGCAAGTATTGACAACTCTTATACACTATCAGTGGAAATGCAAAAATGATGTAGCCACTAGTTTAAATGGTTTGGAGGACCTACACATGCATATTTACTGCAGCATTATTCACAATAACAAAAACAGGAAACCAACTGTGCTGCCCATCCAAAGAGAACTGGATAAAAGAAATGTGGTACATATACACAATGGAATATTACACAGCCATAAGGACAAAATTATGAACTTTGCAGCAACTTGGATGGACTTGTTTTATAATACTGAGTGATCTATCACAGAAACAAAGTACTGAGTACCACATGTTCTCACTCATAAGCAGACCTTGAGCTTATGAGAAAGGGATTGGCAAGTAGTGGGAAACTGCCAGGGAAAGGAGGATGGGATTGACAGTTGAGGGAAACTGCCAGGGGAAGAAGGGGCACACTTCATCAAGAAGGGTACCTGCATAATGAACATTTGTATACTTAATCCTGAATTGTACCCCACATCTTTAAAATAAACAATCTTAAAAAATTAAAATAGAGCTGCCACATAATCCAGCAATTTCTACCTCTGGGTGTATGTGCAAAAAATACTGAAGTCATGATCTTAGACAGATAACTGTACTCCCATGTTCACCGCAACATTTTTCACAATAGCCAAGATATGTAGAAAACCCTACATATAAGGTTTTCTTATTGATTATCTTGATAATTGATGGATAATGAATAAAGAAAACATAGTATACACATAGAATACTATTCAGTCTTTAAAAAGAAGGAAATTCTGTCTTATGAACCTTGAGGACACTAAGCTAAGTGAAATAAGCCAGTCACAGAAGGACAAATACTGCATATTTCCATTCATATAAGGGTTCTAAAATAATCAAACTCACAGAAACAGAGTAGAATGGAAATTGAGGTGGTTGGGGGAGGGGGAATTGGGAATTCCTAAAAGATCTAAAAATTCACCTTCCATATGGCCCCGCAATCCTCCTACTGGGAATATCCTCAGAGGAACTCAGATCACTCTATGATAAAGATACCTGCACAAGAATGTTTATTGCAGCATTATTTACAATAGCAAAAACACGGAACCAATCATGCTGACCATCCAAAGAGGACTGGATTAAAAAAATGCGGTATATATACATAATGGAATATTATACAGTCATAAAGAAAAAATTATGAACTTCGCAGCAACTTGGATGGGCTTAGAGTCTATAGTACTGAGTAATCAATCACAAAAACAAAGAACTGAGTACCACATGTTCTCACTCATAAGTGGAGCTTGAACAATTATCATAATACTGGAAGAAAGGGATTGGCAGCAGTTGGAAACTGCTGGGCTTTGGGGGTGGGGGAGGGGACTGGCAGTAGTGGTGAGAAACTGCCAGAGGAGAGAGGGGCACACCTCATCAGCAAGGGTACCTGCATAATTAACATTGGTATACCTAACTCTGAATTGTACCCTACATCTTCAAAATTAAAATTTTTTAAAAAATCACATTGTGTATAAAAAACATAGGCTAATTGTCTTTACCACAAAAACAAAGGGGCATAAAGAAACTTGGAGGTGAGAGATGTTTATTACCTTGACTGTAGTGATAGTTTCAAGGTTATATGCATTTATAACCTTGATTTATCAAGTTATATTCATTAAATACATGCAGTTTTTTGTAAGTCAATTATATCTAAATAAACTTGTCTTTAAAAATAGTCTTTTGTAACTACAGCCTACAAATTGAATTAAATTCCAGAGTTTCTCCTGATGTCCATCAGTTGAAATGCTATATTTCAGCAGAATCTCTTCCTTTTTATCCTAAAAATTGATAGTTTAAAAATAAATTATTTTGAAACACTAAAAATTCAATGTATTGACACATTATTTTATTTAGTAAAACTTTTTAAAAATTCATATTTAAAGCAATTATTTCAAATTTTAAAATACATACCAATGTTTGATAATTTAAAAATAATCTCCGCATATTTTCCAAACTACATCAGAAGTTTAAACAAACAAGCAAAATATAGCCTAATTCAGGAACAGGGAGATTTTGTCTTACTCCATGTGCGATGATAGTCATTTTTCATTTGAGATTTCCAAAAGGTCTAAAGTAATAGAAATATATTCAATTTGACAACTTCAAATGACTTCTGTGTATGTTAAGGAAACCAAATCTATCAGAAATCCCTATGTATACAACAAAATTAATGGTAAGAACAACCTCAAGAGTTGTTTTGTCTGAGCTCTGTGGCTCAACCTGTAATCCCAGCACTTTGGGAGACCAAGGCGAGTGGATTGCCTGAGCCTGTGAGTTCAAGACCAGTTGGGGCAACTTGGCAACATCTCGTCTCTACATTAAATTAAAAAAATTAACCAGGCATGTGGCACACGCCTATACTTCTGGATATTTGGAAGCCTAAGGCGGAAGGATCGCCGGAGTCCAGCAGGTCAACGCTGGGGTGGCCATGAGTGTGCCACTACACTCCAGCCTGGGCGACAAAGTGAGACTTCAACTCAAAAAAAAAAAGGGGGTTGTTTTTTCCTTGGTGAAATAAGAACAAACACAGTTGTTGATTTAGGACTCCAACTTTGCTGCTGGAGATTTTTACTTTTATTTATTTATTTTGCTGGCCAAAAGGTTATTTTCTACCACCCTTGAGCACTTTAATTCATTATTTCCAAAACCATTATAAAGCAGAATTTCTAAAAAGATTTGTTGGAGAACATCTTGAGGGAGAATGAAGGAATGACTAAAAAACTAGCATGCTCAGCCATGGAGCTTTTAAGAATCAAGTCTATAGGTTTCTAGAAAATTTATGCACTATTAGGAGACTTTATTTTCCTTCCCTAAATATTCACCTAAAACTTAGTAAATATAATGTCATTTCAGCATCTATAATTCATGGTACTTAATTAAACCATGGTGCTGAACATTATGAAAGTATTCAGAAAAAATTACAAAATATGGAAAGTAATTACTTCAGATACTATTTAAAGGCCTCTAAACTCACTGGAGATAAAAATAATAAATATGATAGAGTTAAATGAGGCCAAGTATATAATAAATTGTCTTATATACTTTGATATAGAGTATCATCAAAACTAATGAGAGAGAAGTTAAGTTGGCCCTGAGGTAGAATATTTAGAGAAGAAGAGGAAAGGCATCCCAATCCCTTCAATTAGGAGGTCAGGAAAAACAGTCAAGGGAATTCTCATGAAAGATTTTGAAACAGACATTGAAAATCTTTCTCCACCTCTTTCTTTTGATGAGAAATCACTAGAAACTCCTAAGGAAATTTATGATGAGAACCCAAAAGACTAGAGGAGTAGCAGCAGTAGTAGTAGTGACTCTTTAAATTATACATATGTTCAATTTGGTATAAATGAAAATTAACAGTCATGATTTATACAATATGGTGAATTTTTGAGTAAAAGAATAATAAGCTTGTTCTAAGTGTTTTAAAATTTTTTTTAAAAAGACTTTTTGTTGGCATCGCAAAGGAATGATTAAAGAGACAAGAGATAAATTAGCTGAAACTATTTCCCTAGGTTAAAAGGAGTATCTATCATGAAGTTTTGAACCAAGTTAGTGTTAGTGGGCCGAGAAGAAAAAGGGAAAATTTAGGAGATAGTTCAGAAATAGAATCACAGGGACTTGGGAGATTTATTGAATATAAATATGTAGAGGTGGATGTTTAAGATAAATTGGAGAACATTTAAGATAATTTGGAGGAATGTTAAGATAATTTGAAGGGTTTTTTTGTTTGTTTTTGAGTTGGAGTCTCACTCTGTCGTCCAGGCTCAAGTGCAGTGGCATGCTCACGGCCACCACGGCCTCGACCTGCTGGGCTCAGGTGATCCTTCCATCTCAGCCTCCCAAGTAGCTGGAACTACAGACACAAACTACAATGCCCATCTAATTTTCTGATTTATTGTAGAGATGAGGTCTCACCAAAGTTGCCCAGGCTGGTCTCGAACCTGTGGGTTCAGGCAATCCTCTCACCTCGGCCTCCCAAAGTGCTAGGATTATAGGCATGAGCCACTGCGCCCAGCCCTAATTTGGTTTTTAACCTGAATTACTAGATGGAGTTGCTCCCTGGACAAAGATAATAAATTCAGTTTGGAACCAGTTGAGTTTACTCATTGCTCCACTAAGTAGTTTTTCATTTTGACTAATAAAAAATGTACATTATATCTGATTATATATCATACATAAAATACATTTTATGTATGATATATAATATGCTGTATTTCATGTGTGTGCATTCATTCCAGATAGATACTAATCCCTTATTGATTATATATATTGCAATTATCCTCTCCCAATGGCTTATCTTTTCCTTTTTTTATGGTAATCTTTTTTTTTTTTTTTTTGAGTCATAGTCTCACTCTGTCACCCAGGCTGGAGTGCAGTGGCCGCTCCTGGCCACCGCAGCCTCGACCTGCTGGGCTCCGGCGATCCTTCCGCCTCAGCCTTTCAAGTAGCTGGAATTACAGGCGCGCGTTACCACACCCGGCTAATTTTTTGATTTATTGTAGAGATGAGGTCTCGCTTGCCCAGGCAGGTCTCGAACCCGCGGGCTCAGGCAATCCACTGACCTCAGCCTCCCAAGGCGCGGGATTACAGGCTGAGCCATCGAGTCTGGCTTTTTATGGTAATTTTTGATGAAGAGAAGTTCTTAATTTAATCCTGATATTTATTTTGCTTTCTTGATCTGAGAATTCATGTCTTCCAACCATTCCAGGGGATTCTTTTTGAATACTATCTCTTTCCCATCAGTTATATAATCTACTTCCAGAACTGTAATTAAAAGAATTATAGGCCTTCTCTCTCCATTCTCCCCAGCTATTAACTTATCTATCATAGTCTTCGTTTGTCTCTCTGGACTGTGTTTTGATTAGTTTATTCAGAAATTGCTTTACCAATTCTCTCTTCTGCTATATCCAATCTTGTGGTAAATCTTCCCACTGAGTTTTAAATTATTAGCTGCTAGAAGTTCTATTTAGTCATTCTTAAAATCCACTTGTTACTGACATTTTCAAGATTTTCTTTAATCATCTTAAACATGGTTGTACATTCTGCCTGATGTCTTCAATGCTTATAGTTTCAAAGTCTACTTTTGAGATCTATTGTTTTAGTTGATTCTTACTTATGATGTCTTGTTTCCTTGGGTGTTGTATGATTTTTGACTGCAAATGTTAATCTTCCTTGGAATTCTATCTGTAAAATGTGGATCAGGCATACTATTAAAGTTGAATTCCTCCAAATGATTTTCATTTATGTCTTCCAGTTCCCTGAGTACACTATCAGCCAGGAACATCCTAGGCCAAATTCTCTACTTGGGGATTTTTTAAGACCTTGTGAAGACCAAATTGCACTTTTATATCTTCAAGGAAGTCTGTAATTAATTTATTTATTTCTGCTCACCCAGCATTATTAATACAGGTACATTTCTTTAGTGTTTCCTTCTTTGTTTCTCTCTTATACAGCTCAGCTTTATGTAGAGTTATTCCATATAAGGTTTCCTACCATGGATGGAACCTGAGTTTTTATTAGTATCTTTCATGTTCTAACAAGCTGTCAAAATGAAAACCCAGTATTTCAGGATTCAGCAGAAGTCCCCAGAGCAAAAACTAGATTTGACATTTATCTTTTATAGTTCGTAGTTTACTTTATTTTTAGACATGGCTTTTTTTTTTTTGCTAACTTATCATTGTATTTAAAAAACATATGTTTTATTTTATCTAGTAATTTTTTAATCTGCCCAGAGGGTAATTCTGGGTATCTGGTCTCCAAAAATATTTGTACAGATATCTATCTTCCTCAGTGGTCAACTCAACTTTTTTGCTGCCCACATTGTTGAATATCTTCTGTTTTAACTCTGTTCTACTACTTGGGCTCTTTGATACAGAGTCTACAGGTCTCTACTGTGGCTTCTTTTCTATGGTAAAGAGTTAAACATATTTAGTTAAATACATGTAACTAAACTGTGCCTACATGGCAGTCTGATGTATGTGTACAGGAGTATCATTTCAGGCTTCTGGGTAAAAATACAGCAAATCATTTCTAATAAGCTAAAGGTTGTTAAATCTTGTATGGAACAAAAGGAATTTCCGGGATCTCTGAAGGATGAAATGCTCTTGTTTATTTTCTGTGTCAGAATTTTTTCAGATGCTCAATGTTGTTGGAAGGCTGGTTTTAGATCTTTGAAAAAGTTTTGTATATAAGGAGCAATTTCAAAAAAACTAGGGTTCTGCATACAGTTATTTTAAATAAATAGGTCTTTTAATGCATTGATTTAAAAATAGTTATTTCACATAAATAATCCCTTATATGCACTGGTTTAATCATAATAACTGCTGTTTATCAGTCAATACACATATGCAAGTTCAAAGGAATATGTTAATTTCTGATGACTGCTATTTCACTAGAGGAACTATAATTAAGGCAATGTTAAGGATTAGGAGAGATAAGCAGATGGAAGGAAATTGAAATCAGAAAGAAGGAAAATGAGGAGACCACCTGCCACTTGAGAGGAGGAATACAATGTAGTTCTTCACGTCACTAAAAGTAACAACAATTCACCATCAGTGTGATTGTCAACATGAGTATGGGGAAGCTTTATTCTTTGTGCAGAGTAAGGCTGAATGATTTTCCCAGATATGGAGTATTAAAGAATTGCTTTGAACATCACTAAAGATCCTATATTTAGGTAGGATCATTGATAAACACACAAAAAAATCAAAAGCAAAACAATAATTTTCATGTCTAGCCTAAAATTTTATGTCAGAAAAATAGTTTGTTGTTAATGTAGGTAGCAAATAGATATATCTCATCAGTCTTATATTGTGAAATGAATAAAACAGTAGTATAATTTATAGAAACAAGAGTTAACAGCTCTGACCAACTGCCTAAGTATAAGAGAATACATTTTTGTTGACTAGCTCAGACTCCACAAAGAAAATTCATGATTACTTATATTGTGTATTTAAAATAAAATTAGAATAAAATATAGCAAATTCATGGGTGATAAAGAAAGGAAGCATAAATGCAATTGAAGACAGAACTCAGCCTCTACCCAAAATATTATGATGAATTACTAATTAGTATTAGTATATACCAATATACTCCAATTTTTCTATATTCTCAACATAATTAGATACTGTAATTTTGCCCATTATTGCTTCACAAAAACACAGACTAGGACATTTTAGTGCCATTGAACTTAATCTTTGGTAAAATCTTTGGATTGGGTCATAACTTTGTTTTTCCTGAATATTTTTTCCCCTCAGAAAACAGTAGCCAGATGCTTCAATGCTGAAGGAAGTTTTGGTGTAATCCAAAGAGGAAAAAGGTCAGGAAATTTGGAAACCTTGGGCCATTTTAGACCACATCCAGTCTATTGCACATAGGCTGTGTGACTCCTGTTTGGCCACTTTCAAAACAGCTACATGAACAATGTAGGTTCAGCACTTAAGTCTGAGATATGTGTGGCCTGAGTTGGCTTCCACCAACTGACTATCTTATTTCATAAAACCCAAATCAGCTATAATGTTAAACATCCTTCTAAGTAAATCAAACTGAATGTAAAACTACCAGACAATCAAATAGAAGGAGAACAGGACTCTGCTTTAAAGACACAAGACCCAGTTATTGACTCAAGTCAAATTAAAAAACTAGACTTGTAATAAGTCTTTACTTGATTAAAGGGAAACAATAATTCTAATTCAATGAACACCATAGCAAACTGGAGATGTGTTCAGTATTTTAGGAAGAAGAAAATAATCAGTAACACTTAAAACATTTGGTAAGCTAAGGAGGTCACCTTTCAGCACAGGTACAAATCAAATTGTACTTCACAACTCAGGTTTAAAGAATTTGGGTGCTGTTGAAATCCTTTTCTGCTAATATCTTTGTTCATTGGGAATTAATATTATTAAAATTTTAGTGCTTTATTCTATAGAATGTTTTCTATAAGCACTAGTAATTTCTGTTACAGAACAAAATATTTTATATTTGTCTTATGGGAAAGTGAGGTTGTTCATAATTTGAATTTTTTACTGTTTATTTTACAGTTCTAACCTACAAAAGCTTTTTGTACTGTTGCTTTTAAAAGGAAACTTGAGGAGGGGCAAGATGGCCACCATGGAACAGTAGTTTGGTGCCTCTCTCCACTAGCAAAACATAAGAGTAAGGGCCCAGGTACCAATAGATGGAAATGTCCTAAACACTTTTGGATGAACAAAGTACGTTGCACTGAGAGGAGGTCTCTCTGAATACAGAGAGACCAGAAAGCAACAGAAGATAAAGGATTCTGGGTGTCCCATCCTCTGCCCTGTGCTAGGCTTGGACAGAAATGGAAGCACTGTTCGATGAAGGAGAGGAGTGAGTGATTTTAAGATGCTTTGAGATGGCTCACCACCTCCCAGCCATGTACAAGCTATCCATCCCAAGTAGGATAAATCCTGATCAGAGTACAGTGGTGGGCAACTGGAGCCCAAATGGAATGGGAACCAAACTTACATGCCAGCCATCAGTGTGGTGGCTAGCTCCCAGGCAGGAAAGGCCCACCTGCAGAGGGAATCTGACTAGCACACCTGCCACCAGCAGCTAGGAGAGAAACAGACTGGTGTCTCTCTTGCTGAACAAGACAAAGAGTAGAGAGACACCCTGAACACTTTTGGAAGGATGAAACACTCTATGCCCAGCAAAGGTCTCTGTCAACACACAGACACCAGAAAGCAATGACAGGTGCAGGAACCCAGGGACCCTAACTCCCACCATGCACCAGGTTAGTAAAGGAACTAAAGTCCCACCTGGAGAAGATACCAGGTAAGTGATTCTAAGAGCTCTGAGTTGGTTTGCCCCTCCCAGTTGGAAGAAAGCCATCTAACACAAGCAGAAGGGGTTGAAAATTGGTCCAATTAGTCTGGCAGCAGGAGAGAAAGTCTTCAGTAACAGAAATCTACCACAGGGTGAAGCAAGGAGCAGAAGTGAATGCTTTTCCCTCTTTCACTGAGTGATGGAATTAAGGAGAAGGAAAAGTTGCCTGTTACAAATGAGTAAACATCAACAAAAAAAGAGGCAACACTCAGAGTCCCAAAGAGATGGCAACCCCTCCAAAAAAAAAAAAAAAAAAAAAAACAGCCATCAGAGCACAAACAATGGAAACTCTCCAGAATGAACCGCCCCAGATGACAGTCATAGAAATCAGAGATTAGATGGCAAAAATAAACAGGAACCAAGAGACAAAAGAAGTAAAACTCAATGAACTCATAGCAGGAGTAAAAGCAGAGTTGGCCAATTTCAAAAAAGCCTATTATGAAATAATGGAAATAAAGAAGTCCATCCTCAAAATCAATAACAGAATAACAAGCATAGGGAGCAGAATCAACCAAGCAGAGGAAAGAATCTCAGAGCTTGAAGTCCAAAATATGGAATTACCCAATCTGCCAAAAAAATAGAAAAAAAAAAAAAACTCATAAAGGAGCAAAGCCTTTGAGAGATGTGGGACTATGTCAAGAAATCAAATATACACCTGACTGGTATCCCTGAAGCAGGGATGTGGAGAATACCACAGAACAAGCATTCCATGAGGTCATCCAAGAAAACATCCCTCACCTTACCAGAGATGAAACCATTCAAGCACAAGAGATTCAGAGAGCCCCTGCAAGGTATCACATGAGAAGGCCAATCCCAAAACACACAGTAATAGTACTCTGCTTCCACAAAGTAAGCATGGAAGAAAAAATTCTAAAGGCAGCAAGAGAGAAAGGTCAGACCACCTACCAGGGAAAACCTATAAGAATTGCTCCAGACTTATCTTCAGAATAAGAACTGGAAGAAACTGGAGTCCAATTTTTGACATTCTTAAAGATAAGTAATTCCAACCAAGAATTTCCTACCCCACCAAGCTAAACTTCATCAGTGAAGGAAAATTAAAATCCTTCACAGACATCCAATCCCTTGGAGAATATGCTACCTCAAGTTCAATCATAGATACTTAAGAAGGTGTTCAACACAGAAAATAAAAGAATGGCCATGCCCACCACAAAAGTACAAGCAAACACAGTTAACAGCATACAGAGCACCCACAAAAATGAAAACACACACACACACACATAACTGAAAAAGTTAAAAGGAAACAAAGCAACCCCCTAAAAGTCCTATGACATCGATAAGCTCTCACATTTCAGCAATCAACTTGAACATAAACAGATTTAATGTATCATTGAAGAGACACAGAGTGGCAAACTGGATAAAAAAGCATGATCCAACAATCTGCTGCCTCCAGAAAACTCATCCCACTGCAAAGGGCACATACAGATGCCAAGTTAGAGACTGGAAAATGATCTTTCAGGAGAATGGAAGATAGAAAAAGACAAAAGTCACTCTTCTGATAGCAGACAAAGCAGTCTTCAAGCAATCTAAAGTTAAAAAGGGAACAAAAGGGCACTACATAATGATAAAAGGCTCAACCAACTAGCAAGAAATATTCATATATGGACCCAACACAGGAGCATCAGGTTTTATCAAACAACTACTAAGTAAACTAAGAGAGGACACTGACTCTCAAACAATCATAGTTGGAAAGCTATATACCCTTCTAACAGCTTTAGATAAATCATCAAGGCAAAAACCAACAAGGAGATCCAAAACCTCAACTCAACACTCACTCAAATGGATTTAATAGACATCTACAGAACACTTCACCCAACATCTACTAAGTATTCACTCTACTCATCAGCACATGGAACATACTCCATGATAAATCACATTCTCAGACATAAATCAAGTATGAACAAATTTCATAATATTTAAATACCATGCATCATCTCAGATCATGGTGAAATCAAAATAAATATCACCACCAATAAGATCACCCCAAAACACACAAAGACATGAACACTAAACAACATGCTGCCAAACAACTTCTGGGTCAATATGGAAATCAAGACAGAAACAAAAAGATTCCTGGAAACAGACGAAAACAAAGACAGATCTTATCAGAATCTCTGTGATATCATGAAAGCAGTGTTAAAAAAAAAATTCATAGCACTGCATACACACATCAAGTCAATAGAAAGATCACATGTTAACAGCCTAAAGTCAAGCCGGGCTCGGTGGCTCAGCCTGTAATCCCGCGCCTTTGGGAGGCTGAGGTGAGTGGATTGCCTGAGCCCGTGGGTTCGAGACCCGCCTGGACAAGCAAGACCTCATTTCTACAATAAAATCAAAAAATTAGCCAGGCGTGGTAGCGCACGCCTGTAGTTCCAGCTACTTGGAAGGCTGAGGCGGAAGGATCGCCGGAGCCCAGCAGGTCGAGGCTGCGGTGGCTGGAAGCGGCCACTGCACTCCAGTCTGGGTGACAGAGTGAGACTC
>CAUYQG010238089.1:0-40585 GCA_963574415.1 Tarsius wallacei | reverse complement strand
GCTAGTGTGGCCGTGAGCATGCCACTGCACTCCAACCTGGGCGACAGAGCAAGACTCTGGGACTCAAAAAAAAAAAAAAATTGGATACTTTGTGGACAGAATGTAGAGTGTCAAAAATACTTTAAAGATTGTTTCATTTGTAGATAGCAAAGGTGATATATCTCTATTTTATATATGTATGTATACTTTATATGTTTTATAATCTTTTTCTTTAAGACATTTTTATCATTAGAAAAAAAAATAAGCCTCTATGAGCCTTTTCGCAAAAATGGCGATGTTACACTTTTCCTTGAATTATGATATGCAGCTTACATGTAGATCTGGTGAGTTTCTAATACTTCCTGCTGTCTGCGGTGTGTTTGGACTCCATCTCTGCCATCATTTGGTGTGTTTAGACTCCATTTCTGCTCACCATTACTAGGAGAATGGGATGAGCATGGGTATGTTTCGTTTGGACCCTTAGGGTGCCATTATTATCCATGAAGTTTATGAAGAAGGAGCAGCGTGTAAAGATGGAAGACTCTGGGCTGGAGATCAGATCTTAGAGGTACAGAACACCTGTTTTGACTTTCAAAAATAACAGCAGAATGGTTCCTGGGGGGAGTGTTTCTTTCTTTGCTTCTTTCTCTCTTTTCTGCCACTCCCCTTCCCATCTTCTCTATGTAACTCGCCTGGTTTCTCACAGTCAGTGTCCCATCTCTACGCAGGTAAATGGAATTGACTTGAGAAAGGCCACACATGACGAAGCAATAAATGTCCTGAGACAGACACCACAGAGAGTGCGACTGACACTCTCCAGGGATGAGGCCCCGTACAAAGAGGAGGACGTGTGTGACACCCTCACCATCGAGCTGCAGAAGAAGCCAGGAAAAGGCCTGGGACTGAGTATTGTTGGCAAAAGGTGTGTCTGGGGAGGACAAACCCAGTGCTCTTTTGGAAAAAATGGCATTGAGTTTCTTATAAAGAGTAGTGGCAGTCATAGAATCAGCTGCTATTTTATAGGTGACTTTTGGTGGCCCACTCACCAAGGAGCCATGAAAAGACATCGGTTTTGGACTTTTTATTTTTATTTTTTATTTTTTGAAGTTGGAGTCTCACTCTGTCACCCAGGCTGGAGTGCAGTGGCATACTCACAGCCATGCCAGCGTTGACCTGCTGGGCTCTGGCTATCCTTCCGCCTTCCAAGTAGCTGGAACCACAGGTGTGTGCTGCCACACCCTGCTAATTTTTTATCTATTGTAAAGACGAAGTCTCGTCAAGTTGCACTGGCTGATCTCGAACCCGTGTGCTTAGGCAATCCACTCGCCTCAGCCTCCCAAAGTGCTGGGATGACAGGCTGAGCCACCAAGCCCAGCTGGTTTTGAACTTTTTAAATCAGTACATTGGGAGGTTTTGAAGATCGGCAACAAAAGCCCTTTGGTATTGCTTTGAGTACCTGCTGTGTGCCAGGAAATACGTTAGGTGCTAGGGAGCAAAGTTGAAAAGACATGGCGCCTGACCTCAAGAAACTCAGTCTGGTGAATGAGAATTAAATATATCTTACAACAGAGGCATCTACTGATGATTGCAGAGATGCATTGTGTTGGACCCACTGAAGCAAAGGAGAAGGGGACCACGTGACCCTATTTAAGGGAAGTGGATTAGGAGAACTTCCAAGAAAAGAGGTGCTTGAACTGAGGCTAAAAGTGATGAATGGTGGTCAGTCTATTAAGGCAGACTGGAGAATATTCTAGGAGAGAGGTTTGCACAAACAAGAGCATACCATCAGTAGGGAGCCTGCAACATAGAGCAAGGGGCCAGGGTGGTAGCAGGTTAGGGAATGCACATAAATCAGTACCTGAGTTATTTCAATGTTGTTATAGAAGTATGTTTTGAAAATATTTACATATAATCAGCATTCAAATGATATATAAGTTATGCCCAGTGCAGTGGCTCAAGCCTGTCATCCCAGCGCTTTGGGAGGTGGAGGCAAGAGGATTGCCTGAGCTCATTCGAGACCAACCTGAGCAACATGGCAAGACCTTGTCTCTACAATAAACCAAAAAGTTAGCCAGGCGTGGTGGCACATGCCCGTGGTTCCAGCTACTTGGAAGGCTGAGGTGGAAGGATCGCCTGAACCCCGCAGATGGAGGCTGTAGTGGCCATGAGCATGCCACTACACTCCAGCCTGGGCGACAGAGTGACAGTCCAACTCAAAAAAAAAATAAAGTTACATATAAGTAATATTAACAAATTTGCGATCCAGTAAGCTCCATAAATCTTTCTTCCTTTTAGTATTGCAAGCCCATCTGGATCTGATCCTCAGGCCATCGTTAAACAAATGGAATTAGCAAAAATGACTCTGGTTTGCAGTGGTCTCAAGTTAATCACCACTCTTCAAACCTGAGATAGCCACAATTTTAATGTATCTTTTTCTTCCAGTATGTCAGAAATATGTGAAATTGTGATCCTTATGATGTCAGAATATCCTCCTTTGGAAACAGGCATTCTTGAGAATGCCCATGCCAACACCATGCACCTCTGGGTTTGCAGCATCGTTTCTGTTTGGGAATAAAAGTACATTTACACCAGTTTGTTTTTTCAGAGACCGTTAAAGCCTAATTTTTTTTTTAATGCACAGAGAGAATGTTGCATATTATTTGAATCTTAGTGGGAATATGTCTGAAAAATTAGGAACTCCTTTGGAATACAACATCAATTGTCTAGTTCTTGTGAAATACAATATGGCACCTTAGTGTGTGAGGTCACCAGGTCACCATAAAACCTCCATTAATGAATTCTGAACTTGGGAAGAGCATACAAAGACCATCTAATCCAATAACTTTATTCTAAAGATGAGAAAGGAGAGGGTCAGATCTTGAAATGGTTTGTTCGAGGTCGTGACCTTGGCAAGAACAAGCAACACAATTCAGCTTTTACTATACATTTCTATTTACAGATATCTGTGTATCTTGATAAGAAGATTTTGCCTTTTTTGGGGGAGTATAGTTTTGAGAAAGACAGGATTGGAATAAGAGTAGTGTTTGTTCATTTTGCATAACTCTGTCTTTTGTGAAAGATTTAAAATAAAAGACATCACAGCAATGGTACTTTGGTTTTGAGTTAATAGTGCTTAGCTTAGAATACACGTCTGTTATTTATTTTCAATGATATTAATGATATTGATGATAATAGAAACATATTTATGTAGTCACGGGTCAATATCCATTCAAGGCTTCATTATGGTTTAGAAAGAACATGCATGGTAGATTTAGCACTGAAGGACTGACTGACTCTTAAGTCTTACTTTTTCCATTTACTGGCTGAGTGACCCATAACATGAGAATGGTAGTACCCACTTCTATGTATGTATGTATGTAATCATTGGAGAATAAATATACTTATGAAAGATCATTTTAATCTTTGAAATACTATAAGGCATGAGCCATTAGTTATCGATAAATATAATTCTAACAATGTTGCCCCAGTGTGGCTCAAAAGAAAACTTTGAAAGTCATAAAAACAGAGGTAAAATTTTTGTTTAAAAAGTTAACTTTTTGTTAAATAAACATTGCATCACAGCTAGCAAAAATAATGTTGCAATTCAAAATTGCATGCAGAAATGACACTGGAGTGTTTGTGTCAGACATCGTCAAAGGAGGCATTGCAGATGCCGATGGGAGACTGATGCAGGGAGACCAGATACTGAGGGTGAATGGAGAGGATGTTCGTAACGCCACCCAGGAAGCTGTTGCTGCTTTGCTCAAGGTAAGAATCAAATGCCCAAAATAATTTTGAGTAATAATATGGAAGAATAAAAAGAATTTAACATTGGGCTACCATAGTCAAATTAGTACTGACTTCTCTTTATTTAAGATATCATCTCAAATAAAATGTGAGTAAGATACCATATTTCAGTGACAGACTCTTAAATAGCTCAATTATGATTAGGCTGTTTAATATCTTGTTTATATATGTATTTAGTGGCAGTAAAAATTAGAAACTGAATATCTGTAACATTAATAAGTCTCTTCTCTTTAAGGGGTGAGTATTATGTGGATGTCTCCTTAAAAGAGAAACACATATTCAGACCACAGAGGAGAAACAAAAATTCTCCACCTTCATTCTCCCATGTTTACTTCTGGATTTATTCATGTGACCTCGGGCTTAAATGAGAACTCTCATTTCTGGCACAGGTGCTCTTTGAAGAATGGTGTGGCTCAGTTCTCTGTGGGGGGAGATCCAGGATGCCTCTGGAGGTCATGTGTTCTAGCCTTTCCTGACCCCATCCCTTCCTTAACCCCTTTCTGCATACCCAGATTAGACATCTGTTTTCCCTGAGATAAGGAATTTGGCAGAAATATTTTACCTTTTATGACCCATAGAAGAGAGTGGGAATGTTTGGTTCAAATCCTATCCTGACTCAAAACTGTTGAACTTTCTAAAGTTGACATTTATAATCAGGATTGAATGGGTCATCCTTATGCAGCGAAGCTAATTTAATGCAGATTCATCAATCAGTGCCCTCACTGAGGATGATCACAATTCTAAGCTCCCCCTCACCAAGTCCTAGATACTCTTCTAAGCTCAAGCAGGTTACTTTACACTGTGAACTCAGTTTCTTCCAAATAAAACCCTCCGTGAAGGATCATTTTCTGATTGAGAATGCAGACGCAGTCAGTCTCCTTTTGCAAAGGAATTGTAAAGTACAAAAGTCACTTAAAAATAGAATTCTTGGGACGATAGATTCTGAGCCAGAGAATATTCCAGTTTCTGGAAGAGATTGTGTTCCTATAAATAAATAAGGCAGTGCTTATGTCTCTCTCTCTCTTTTTAATCTAACATCTGTTTTATGACCTGAAGAAGTATAATTCAACATTGATTAGAAAGCCATCCCCTCAGTACCCGTGTCATGGGCACATGTTTTCATGAGCCTGCATGTCAGTGTCGAGCAGCAGTGAGCTGACAGAGGTCTAAGACCCTAGTGGGAGCCTCTCGGTGGCTGGGATTCGTGGAGGGATTTTCAAGTGAGACTCCTGTTATTTACCTCTGTGGTTTGGGTAGGATCTGGTATATGAATGTGTGTATAAAGTTAGTTACTAATAAAGCTCACATTAAAACCTATCATGTGTCACGGGTGTTATCAATCTTCAAAAACATAAAGTGGCTGCAATTCTTTAAAGAGGAGTAACTTCCTTTTAGAGATATATGGAAAATATTGCATTAAATTACATGAATTAGCTCTGTAAGATTGATATATCTTAGAGAGAGAAAGAGAGAGAGAAGGAAATATCCATAAAGCAACAGAAATAAATACAAAACCAGTTTAACCATTTAAAAAATCAGTTTGATGCGTACAATGAGAGCCTTAAATATTTGTACAACTTGCACGTTTGTTGCCGCTGTTTATTATTGTTGACTTGACTTCGTCATTCCTCATTTTAAAGTCTTGGATAGATGATCCTCAGTACACACACACACCACACACACACACACACACACACACACACACACACACACAAAACATGCACATAGAGTTTATTGAAGTGTTACTTGTAAAAATAGGAAAATTGGAAGCAACAAGGTTGAAAAAAACTATATTAACTTTGGTATAAATACATGCATGACAAACATGCATCTGCTTAAAGTGATGTTCATGACAACTATTTTCACATGAAAAAACATATGCAGTCGTAGCCTTTTATCTGCAATTTCTCTTTCTATGGTTTCAGTTGCCCATGGTACAGTACAATAAGATATTTTGAGAGAGAGATCACATTTATGTAAATTTATTATATTACGTTGTTATAATTGTCCTATTTTATCATTATTATCTCTTACTGTGCCTAATTTATGAATTAAACTTTATCATATGTATGTCTGCGTAGGAAAATACGTGGTGTGGATAGGGTTCAGGCATCTACTGGGGGGTTTAGAATGTATCCCCCACAGTTAAGGGGCGACTGCTGTAATCAGTAAAGAATATAAGACAGAAAATTGTAATTGCAATTTAGATGCAACTATATAAAATCAAGTTGTATTCGTTTTTAAATAATAATCATAAGGTGATTATTGGAATTATGAGTTTTCCCCCTTCTTTCATTTGATTTCCCAAATTTTCTGTATTTAAGGGGCGTGAATTTATTCTGTAATAGAAAAGTCAACTTTAAAATTTGTGAAATAATCAAAACCCTTGATGTTTGAAAGAGATGTGTTATAGGGAACTGAAAGAGTTATAATATCACACAGTGAATAAATTAATGTGTGGGCTTTTTAACCTTGGCAGTTATGTAAGCTGGAAATTAAATAAGAAGAGTGATAAGTTTGAGGCCAAAAAACCCTCAAACCAGCCAAACAAACAAATAAAAATGACTTATAGATATTGCAGGCCAAGTTTTGACCTTTCAAAGTTTGATTCATGATCCGCATGTTCAAGAATAACATCTCTCAGTCCTTTCATCAGAAGCAGCGTAATAATATCAATGCCCAATATTTATGTTAATACTACTTTATGCTAGACAATGTCGTAAGCATTGCACGTGGATTACTTACTCATCACAAGAACCTGTAATGCTCTATGTTCTAAAATTGCAGAATAAAAGACCTGTCAAGTCTACGCATCTGTTATGGTCACATAGCTAGGAAATCACATGGTCTGAATTTAAACCAATAACTCTGGAAGCCCAAAATCCCAGACACTTCCTTGCAGCGCTTCCGTATTAGACCATATGGCCTTTCTCACAAGCCTCTGGTTTATTTGTAAAAGACAACAAGGAAATTGTCTTTGATGTATGTTACATGTTTATAGCAATATTTATTTGAGCTTGGTATAATGGTTCTATTGGGGTACAGTGTGGCAGTGGAGAATTTATCCCCATTATCTGAATACCTCTTCTATTGAGGGCAAAACCAATCACGTTGGTGGTGATTTTATTGTTCTTTTAAACCTTGAGTTACTCAGTTCATTTGGTGTATCTATATCAGTATGTTTCATGAGATAATTACACAGTTCTCAATTTCTCTTTGCCTTGGTAGAAATCATTTCCATATAAATTATGAAGCAGTAAGACACACACTTGGTATTGCTGCTGCTGGTTATTATTATTGTTTTTATTAATGTTTTTATTTTTATTATTTTTGAATTGGAGTCTTACTCCGTCGCCCAGACTGGAGTGCAGTGGCATGCTCACGGCCACCCCAGTGTTGACCTGCTGGGCTCCGGCGATCCTTCTGCTTCAGCCTTCCGAGGAGCCGGAACTACAGGCACACACCACCTCGCCTGGCTAATTTTTTATTTATTGTAGAGATGAGATCTCGCCAAGTTCCCCGGGTGGGTCTCGAACCCACGGATTCAGGCGATCCACTCGCCTTGGCCTCCCAAAGCGCTGGGATGACAGGCTGAGCCACCGAGCTTGGCCTATTCACGTTTTTAAAAAGCCCTTTTCCACAAAGGATTGGGGGTATCCTTGCCTACGAAAACCCCCGAAGGAAGATGTCTTTCAAAAACTTAGTCTTGAAGATGAAATTGTATTACTAAAGATGATTATATGGCATTTTATTAAAACATTTCCCTCAAACAACCACTCCCCAAGTGTTCCCTAGGCACAGTCACCTTGGAAGTTGGAAGAATCAAAGCCGGTCCATTCCATTCTGAGAGAAGGCCTTCTCAAAGCAGCCAGGTGGGTAGCTGTGGGATTCATCAGGGTGCAGTCGTCCCCATGCCAAGAAGACTCAAAGATGGCCCTGATGTGGGTCCAGAGTCATATACATCTGGCAGCATAATAACTAAGGTGCAGAGTTGGAGACAGAAAACGTGAGAAAGGAGAGTGGGCAGGTCAGCAAGCTCCTGAGTAGTTTGTAAGTCATTCTAAAGAACTTTCTCTCTTTTGACATGATTCTTTTTCCATAATCTCAAAAGTTAACTACGTAGTATATGCAAAGCCTACCATGATAACATATTTTTAAAGGTATTTTATAATGAACATCAATTAATATTCGAGTGAAAAATACCATGCAAGTGCACTGGAGCTACTCACCACCGTGGGTAAAAAATATGATGTAAAATAGTTCAAGATTCTTGGCAAGCCCCTCTCCTCAGTCTTGTCGTCTGATAGCAGAAGTCCATTTTTATCAATCTGTCTTTAGAGATCCCGTACTAACGTTCATAAATACTACCATTAGTTTCCTACTGACTGGCCTTAATTCAACTGTTTTTAGGTCCTTGTCTTCCTCCAACATCAATTGTTTCTATTTAGAGAGGATGCTCTTGAATAAAATTATGAAAATCCATTAAAATCCATTTCATAGGTTGAAATCAACTTCATCTGCTCTTTTAGCTTCAGTTGATTTATGTCACTAGGCAAATTCTTCCTTATAAGGAAAAAAATAAATCAGTGGAAACTGTGTTCAAATTGCCCTTCAAATTGTCAAATGCCCCTGCTGTTTATTAGCTAGTCATCTCTAGTCACAGTGAAAGCATTGAATTTTGAAATAAATCATATATTTAGGGAGCACGCTACTTCCAAAACTTTCTAAAATGACTGTTGTCTATTTGCAGGTGAGTGAAGGCAGCCTGTCATCTTTCACTTTCCCACTTTCTGGATCTAGTACGTCGGAGTCCCTAGAAAGCAGCTCAAAGAAGAATGCATGTAAGATTGGTTCAATATATTAAGCATGGTTTGCATTTTGGCTGTCACTACTGATTTTTTTTTTTTCTTGTTTACCTCTGAGCTCTCCTTCCCATATATCATCCCATATCCTAATATAGGTGCAAAAATGTGTGTTGGCAAAAAAGCTGAACAACATGAAGCTGTGCCTATGGCAGTTTTTCCCATTTGATGCTTACCCTACAAGAGATACTAAACATTATAATCAGGATTCTGTAATTTTTTTTCTTACTAAGCAGATTGGTATATTTGGTTTTATTCCTTTTCTATGTTTAATGTCACACCAGTGAATCTGAAGATGCCATTAAGTGAAGACTTCTTTTTCTATGAAGATTGCAAAAATTTGAGAAAATTAATATGATACTCCTGTGTTTTAATTACATGAAATCATGATGCAGAGGGTTTTTTGGCTGGGTCCGTTGGTTGAGAGTTGTTCAAATTGAAGAAGCTCACCATATGGCAGTCGCTGTTTGCAGTGTGACTAATATTCTAGAAACTTAGGCACTGAAGTCCATGGAATTTTTTTTTTTTAACACATCCATGACTTTATTCCACTGAGTCATGCATATGTGTCTTCTGTGTAAAGCACATTGTGCCCTTGATTCATTCAAAGCGGATTGTACAGTTATAGAATCAATGCTTAAAATGAGAAGGGAGAATGGGATGGTATGTGTATTTTTCCACCTGGAGAAATAGAGTCCCTATGTGCGACAGACCTAATTATATATACGAGTAACTTTGAGCTCCTCCTTTCAAAAACAAAAGCCTAGGGCACCCCATTTAGTTTCATCCAGCTTCATGTACTGACTAAAATTTTAATGAACATAGAAAGTGCTTTAATAACCCTATTTTATCTTTTTTTTGCCTTTACAGTGGCATCTGAAATACAGGGATTAAGAACAGTGGAAATAAAAAAGGTAAATGGGAAAGAGAAAACTATAAATTCTGGTATCTTCAGAGGCGTGCTCATATGTATTTGCCTGTTAGCTATCTCACTGTTTTAAAATGTCCATCTGAAAGATTATGTATTACATACAGTGGAAATGACACAAAGCTGTCTTTAATGAATTTCCTGATCATAGGGTCTCGTTTCATTAAATTGTTTCAATAAATCATTATTTGCATATTCTGTATTGCTAAAGATGGCATCAATCTGACCCCATGCAAAATAGCGCCATGCCTTTCAGGTCTCATACTGGTTAGTAGCATTTCCCTTCGGCAAATACTTTACAGTTCTTCTGAAACATTCCCATGGCAGCCATGCTCAAGAGAAAAAATAAAGCATCTACTGCTTATTGAGCCTTTACTTGGTGCTGAGCCCTTTTATGGACATCTCATGTAGATGTCATGTCTCTTAATATTCAGCCCCCTGTAGAGACACTGCTGTCTCGATTCTGTAAATGAAGGTATAGTGATTTATGGAGAGGAGTGGGCTTGTTCCTGGTCCCAGCATTCGCAAGTGTGGCTTCCTGGCTTTGAACACAGGTCTCTCTGAGTGCAAGACTGTGGTCTTTTCACTTGATGAGGTTACCTGCTTTTCTTTAGTCGCACAGCATGACTGGCATTTAACACGTCTTGATTTCTTTTATTTCCTGAACAGATGCTTCTTTGCGTAAGTCCCGCTAAAGACCTGTGTCAAAGAAATAATACGGTTTTCTTGGGCTTTGTTTCTCACCCTCGCACCTGGAAGATCAGAGTTGACTAGATGATAGCATGCCAAAGAGTAAACAAAAAAGCAATTGGAAATATCACTTTGACCAAAATGTGATCTCTGTTCCATGGCAGGGCCCCACGGACTCACTGGGAATCAGCATTGCTGGGGGATTGGGCAGCCCACTTGGTGACGTGCCCATATTTATTGCAATGATGCACCCAAATGGAGTCGCAGCACAGACCCAAAAACTCAGAGTAAGTTTCCCCAGCAGACTCAGTAGCCCCAGCAGATCTAGCCAGAGCTTTTTTCTAAACCCTTTGAATCTGGCCACCTGTTGCAAGGCAGTTTTAAATGTCTGTATCTGATTTTAAATCAGCTGATCCAGCCATAGCAGGGCTTACTTTGAGTAAAAGATAAAGAGTAGCAAAAGAAAGGAGAAAATGATGCTACTGAATGCAGATTTGCAATATAATGAACTGGCAAGCTGCATAATTTTTTTCTTTTTTTGAGTCAGAGTCTCACTCTGCCACCCAGGCTGGAGTGCAGTGGCACGCTCATGGCCACCGCAGCCTCGACCTGCTGGGCTCAGGTGATCCTTCCGCCTCAGCCTTCCAAGTAGCTGGAATCACAAGCGTGCGCCACCACTCCCAGCTAATTTTTTTTATTTATTGTAGACAAGAGGTCTCTCTAAGTTGCCCAGACTGGTCTTGAACCCTTGGGCAATTCTCTAGCCTCCACCTCCCAAAATGCTGGAATTACAGGCGTGAACCACTGCCCCCAGCTTATATGATGTTTTTAATATTTATTTTTATATATTTGAAACTTTGTGGAGCAAGTTAACAGAGAACAGAAGATATTTTCAAAACACCATTATGAAATGAAACTTTTTTCTTCTATTTTTTTATTGGTTTAAACGTTGATTTAACTTTGTTGCATTGAAAGGTATATATTTGCCTCTGAGTATAAACTTTTCAGAAGTTTCATGTGAAAATGACTTATAGTATTATAAACTATACAAAACTAGCTTGAGAGTTGAAGGGTTATCCAGATGCAGAGCACTGTGATGGGGGTGTGTGCTAACTGCCCAGATCTAAAAGCATGTGATTATTCCATTAAAGCAACTCAGTCTTTCTAAAGCAGAATCTCTATGACCTCGTGCCTCAAACAGGGTCTCAGAACATAAGCACATGTTAGTTTAAGCAGTCTCTATGTTCGGAATGGTTCGGCCTCCTTTGATATCTAAGTTTATGGCTGACACTTAAAATTGGTTGTACACATAGCACGAGGGTCAGCACACTATTCTCTAAGGATAAACAGTGAATATTTTAGGCATTGTGGGACCTGTGTGTCTCTGTTGCCGCTACTCAGCTCTGCTCTGTGATAGCAGCCAAATGAATATGGCTGTCTTCCAACGAAACTTTATTAACCAAAAGAGGCAGTGGGCCAGATTTGGCCTGAGTGCCTTAGTTTGCCAGCCTCAGACTTAAAGCCACGTCTAATGCTTATAATAATAATGTCCAGAGAAATTCCGGTTTCCAAATTATGGTGATGTTTTATTCTTTTAAGAGAAGTGATGTCTTACCCAGAAGAAAGCAAGAGAAGGGAAGAGTGATTTTCTCATTCCCCCTCTCTCTACCCTGGCAACTACAGAACCCACCCCTTACACTCTGCTTCTTTTTGTGGTTGCTGCTTCCTAGACTTCTTGGAATTAGTGGTTTCCTTGGTTATATTTCAGTGACTGGTAGCAGTATATATGTGATGTGGAAAGTATGGAAGGAAATGACTGCTCAGGTCTCTAAACCCCACTCTCCATGGCCGCTTTAGCCAATGGCTGTTTTCACCCCTTGCAGGTGGGGGATAGGATTGTCACCATCGGTGGCACGTCCACCGAGGGGATGACTCACACCCAAGCAGTTAACTTACTGAAAAATGCATCTGGCTCCATTGAAATACAGGTAAGATTTTTTTCCCAAGCACTACTCAGAAACAGATAGCTTGAGGATACATGAGCTTTGATGTGAAAGCAGTAAGCAATGATTAAATATTCTGCTGTTATTTTATTTATTATTTCTCTTGAACATTAATGATTAAACTGAAAGCTCCAAGAGAGCACATGTGAAACACAGTCTGGAACATTTTATCCTGATGCATTTATTGTTTCATACTTTATATCTAAGGGGAAAAAAATACAAGGCCTTAGCAGTAAGTGATTCATTGCTAGAATTTTAAGTGATGCCAGCAAGTGGCTTATATTTTAAAGATCTTTAAAAAATAATTACATATGAGACCATGTTTTAAAAGTATCAACTCCCTTTGTAGAATTGAATTAGTAAAATACGTTTACCATCAGGACAGTTAAGAGGCCTCTGGATCTTGTGAAATTTCTTTCTCTTTGGTTGTGTTTTATGTTAACAGACATGAGTAAATGAACAGTAAAATACATGTTTTAATCCAAATGCTCTTCTTGAAGAAGAATCACCGGTGTCTCCCTAGCTCCGTGAACATGTGTTTCTTCTTATGCTTTTCCTGCGTGCAGGTGGTTGCTGGAGGAGATGTGAGTGTGGTCACAGGTCATCCGCAGGAACCGGCCAGTTCTGGGCTTTCTTTCACTGGGCTGACATCAAGCAGTATCTTTCAGGATGACTTAGGGTGAGCTTCTATATTATGATTCGTGTGTCATTTGTCACTTTTGCATTCTCTGTCCCATGTTTCCAGCAACCACCTAGAGGCAAAATAATAGGATATATGAAATATGAAATCCAAATATCAAGTGCTCTACACTGTTTAATAATTGTGGCTTGGCTTGAGCTAATCAAAGAGAAGAGAGAGTGCGAGAGAGGATAGATAGACACGCCACTGCCCTTTTCATGTTTTTGGCTCTGATTTTTTTGGGAGGGACATTTTAGTCTTGCTGTCATCACCTTGTGTGACATGGAGCTAGTTGAATCTATTCCTTTAACATTTCCAGCATTGCCTACTCATTTAATATGTCCTCCTTTTGATTGACAAAATTTACAGTGTTGGGCAACAACATTTAAACCCAAAAACATTGACGAATGAGGAGAGGAGAAGAAAGGGGCACGTTCGAATTTTTAAATAATTTGATGCAGCTTTGACATTGCCTATAATCGATTTTTCTCTCTGAGCTTGGGAGTACTGATGTTTACGATTTATTCCATTATCGTCCCCCGAATTTCAGCTCTCTTGCCGTAGATAAACTGGAAAAAGAGTGAGCTCCTCTGTGCAGTGAGGACATGCCGTGAATGTGCTCATTTCAGGGAACTGTAAATGAGTCATAGAATTAGGGTGTTAAGTAGGTTTTCATTAGATTATGTAGATTTAAAAATACTGAGTGCAGCATGCACTGATCATTTAAGCATCCCCAGAATACCCACGGTGTACTCACTGTCAGTAACAAAGGGAACTGTGCTGGCTGTGGGTGGATGTCCCGTAGTCTGTAACAGAGTCACAGATAAGTGTGTGTTTTCAACATTCAGGGCCTCTTTGCTCCTCCTCTTTCCTGCAGACCTCCTCAGTGCAAGTCGATCACGCTAGACCGAGGACCAGATGGCCTAGGCTTCAGTATAGTGGGAGGATACGGCAGCCCTCATGGAGACTTACCCATTTATGTTAAAACAGTGTTTGCAAAGGTAAGCTTGCAAATTTCAACCACCCTCTTCTCCCCCGAACGTTCATTAATAGTGGTCAGCAGCTGGCTTATTAGTTTATGGCCTGAGGCGATGCCAAATGGTTAACGGTTGATCATTTTCTTTCAAAACTCCCTACAGGAACAGGTCGTTAAATATTTTTTGTCCAATTTGAGGTTTAGTTATGTTTAAAGGAAAATAGACTCAGGCCGGGCTCGGTGGCTCAATCTGACCTCCCAGCACTTTGAGAGGCCGAGGCAAGTGGATTGCCTGAGCCCGCGGGTTCGAGACCAGCTGGGGCAACTTGGCAAGACCTCATCTCTACAATAAATAAAAAAATTATCTGGGCATGGTGGCGCACGCCTGTATTTCCGGCTCCTTGGAAGGCTGAGGTGGAAGGATTGCCAGAGCCCAGAAGGTCAACGCTGGGGTGGCTGTGAGTGTGCCACTATGCTCTGGCCTGGGCGATGGGGTGAGACTCCAACTCCACAAAAAATAGGCTCAAACTGAAACTCCATGGAAACTCTCGACAACGTACATTAAAATATTATTAATGAACTTTGATTGCTAAAGCCTGTGTTTTCTCCTTGAAAACAAGTTCCACTTAATCGTCTTTTGAAAATGGGACACTTTAAATATGTGACACTGTATTACACTGGCATTTTTGTTTGCTTTTTTGTTATTGTTGCGAAATATAAAACATGTACAGAAAAGTACCTAAAAATGCACATGTAAACTCATTAATAGGTATTTGTTTTACAAGTTTAATTTCATTGACTCAAGTAGAAAAATAATTACTCAAAAATGAAAAGAGTATTCCTTAGCCCTATCATCCATAATAACTCAGCTATTTGCAATCAAGTGATTCGCGTAAAAAATTTGTATATAATTGTAATCATATAGTCCCTTGTTCCATCTTAAGGATGATCAGAATAAAAATAAAGAGTTTGCAATATTTGTGAAACTATTAAAAGAATTTAAATTTATGTATGATTTTTGTTAATTTGTTAAGATATTTTTTCAGCAGCTACACAGTTGGACAAAATTTCCTTCAGGAGAAAATTCCAAATCTCAAAATTTTACAGTATAAAGGAGCAAAACTTAGACAAACCTGTTTAAAGATTTGATACAAGGACTTTAGATGAGTGCTATGGTCATTTAATTTTTGGATGTTTTATTTCATTATTTTAAAGAAAAATTATTTTTAGCCAATGTAAAGTGCTATACCTACAACACAATACTTTAGGCTTACTCTATGAGATTTTTTTAAAAAATGCTATTGGTATGTTCAAAAATACAAACAGCATTTGCCAGTGAATAGAAAAGTCCTACAATCCTTTTCCTCAGCCTAGGAACAATTTATTTAAGGCATGCTAGTTAGAACATATTTTAAGAATTTCATCATTATGGATTCCTCATTAACTTTTCCATATTTTTAATTTTATATTTAATTGCATAATTTTCTTCTATAAGCATGCCTTAAGGGGGGGGGTCTTTTTTTCAAACAGCAATGTCTGTGTTTAATCTTATTCAGGGTCCATAAGGAATATGAAGAATCCATCCACCCCTGGGAAGTAAGAACTCAGACAGCTTGGGCAGCTTTTTCAAACCACAGAAAGAATTAGAATTGGAAGTGGGTTTCACATTCAGGACTTGGGTCTTATCCGGCCTCAGTCAGCACGCGGGTGGGCTCTAGGCTTCCGCAAACCTTTGGGTCTTGCTTGCAGTCCTCCTGCCCTTGTCCTAGGCAACTGCTTTTGTCCATACCTAATCCTTTGTCTTCTTTCTGCGGTTCTTCTTTACAGAATGGAAAATCCTGGATTCCATTAAATCATTCCTACTAGGCACTTTCCCAAATATTCTTTATTAATTTGAGTTCCCACCAACTGCTGTGCCGAACAGCCAAAAAACCATCCAACGAATCTATTGACTGCTGAATTCTTTCTCAAATTGAAATCTGAGCGCTAAAGCCATTTAGGAGAAAGGCCTCCTTTGTGCGTGTTCGTCATTGCTTAATGGCCTGGAGCACCCGTGGAGCACCGGGACCAAGTGTGTGTCCACGCAGAGCCGTTTCCATTCTGGTTGAGATCTTTTTCTGCGGGGTGGCTTGCGAGGCAGCATTTTCTGAAAAGTAAACAAGGCCACTTTGTAATTACAGGGCGCAGCCTCCGAAGATGGGCGTCTAAAAAGGGGCGATCAGATCATTGCTGTCAATGGGCAGAGCCTGGAAGGGGTCACCCATGAAGAAGCTGTTGCCATCCTGAAGCGGACAAAAGGCACGGTCACTTTGATGGTTCTCTCCTGAACTGGCTGCCAGAACTCAGCCACCCAACCCCTCGCTCACCTCCTACACATAAAGATAATGGAATGGGTCCTGACTTTGACTAGGCCATGTACATCAGGGTCTTCAAAACTAAAGGGAGGAGATAACATTTAAATTTGTTTTTCTCATCTAGAAATGGTTTTCTTACTGACTACCTAACATCATTTTTTCCCTTCCCCTTGCATTCTGTGAACCTGAACTCAAAGAGGAGTGTTCCGCATAGGTTAATCAGGTCTTTATTTGTGAAGATTATCTAATGTTTTATAGTCATGTGGGCAAAAATTACTGTGTGCTAAGATGGTTAGTAAAAAGACAAATAATATTAAAGCTAACCAAAGAGAAATCGCTTCAGTAGATTAGGGTGAAAAATGAAAATATAAAATAAAGAAGAAAATTTTGGGGAGTTTTATAAAAATGCCTCAATTTGGCAAACTACCTCCTCTCCCCACCACAAAGAAAAAAATTATTGAAAATCTTAAAAAATACCCTCGGTATTTAAAGAATTTGAATGCAGTATTATAAAAAAATTGCAGCAGCCCACTTCTATCATACACATACATTTTTCCTGCTAAAATTGGCTTCTGTGGTTGAGAAAATAGCAAAAATATGAAACAATGTCCCTAAGTTTTGCTAAAAAAAATTATGTTGAATGCACATCTCAATTTTCATTTTTGTTTTTTGTCCTATTATAAAATAACATGATGTTGCTTTAGGTAAAATCATGATGCTACCCCATTTTGACTGTGGTTTTTCTAGAAAGCAACCATGCTAACCGTGGAAGAACACAGAAGGGTTCCAGAATCTTTTAGTGCTGTCTTCAACAACTGATTCAACACTAAAAATGTGTAGTGTGCTGTGCAATTGGTTTTCAGTTAGTGTTCATCTTAATGACAGAGAAAAAAGCAATGTGTTAGTCATTATTTTGGTTGTATGCCATTAGTAAATTGATAGAAAAATTAAGGGGATTAGCATAACTTCATTTCATTGCCTTATATTAACATCTTATAATACAATAGTTTAAGACTAAGGGAAACAGATGGAGCTGTTTATTGAGACAACTGGTGAAGAATTATCATGTGTTCGTTCCCATTTTAGAGCGTGAAACTCCTACATTAGAATATATAAAGTCACTTTAAATATTATCTATCTTTGTAACAGAAGTAGTGTACAGATATTTTATTACAGCATTTTTGTGTACATGCAGAATTAAAGCGAATAAATAAGAAGTTTCAGTGGTGCACAAATAAAGAAGCAGCCGCCGTATCTTCTCATTTGTTCTTTTTGCTGGGGAAAAGCTTTATTCTACCGCTTAAGATTTACAACTTAAAATTGGTTTTTAACCATGTCTAACTGCACATATGGTGTCCATAGTTACAGTTAGAGCAATTTTGGACAACATCATTGTGAAAAGCTCAATATTTTTTTACCTCGACAATTTTCCTGACACTAAAGAGTCATAGTCTCTCCATGGATCAGAGATATAAGGCATTGCAGAAGGAGAAGTGTCCTGCCTTTACATATCCTGGGATGCTATCACACAGTATTGCGAGTTGCTCTTTAAGGTAGTCAAGAGCTAAAGTGTATTTGGATGGAAAAATTATAGTGAAAATTATTTATGTGAATAAACGTGAAAAGTCCAATTTAAACACTGAGCGAGGGACTGGGGAGATTTGTTCTACTCGTTTTGTACCCGATGAGCCAATGACATATTGCAGCAATCCGGGAGATATTCTTCTTAGCCAGTCGTTGTTAATTCGGGTGCTTGAGGGAACAAAATTCATTTTACTATCCCAGTGACACATCTGTCTTCTTAGTCATGACTTAATGGTTCTCTATCATGAAGGCATGCCGGGATTATTTTGTGGTAGGCTACTAGAAGCTGAACTGACCTCTTTTGTGAGTTTGAGCTGGCAAAGATTTTTATTGAGGACCCTTTATTCCAACCGTATGGGAGAAAGTCAACCAACCAAATTAAAGTTTCATAATATGTGGAAGTACTTCCAAAAAGAACTGCCTCATGGGTATCTGTATAAACTTAAATCATGCCCCCCCCACCCCAGGATTCATGTCCACCTGGAATGTCAAAATGTGACCTTTGGAAATAGGGTCTTTGCAGATGTAATTCATTAAGATGGTACGGAATTAAGATGTATGCTATCCTATGACTGATTTCCTTATAAGAAGGCCTTGTGACAAGGCAGAGATAGGGCAAGAAGGCCACCTGAAGAGACACATCAAGACAGAGGCA
Source organism: Tarsius wallacei (assembly GCA_963574415.1). Classification (NCBI taxonomy): domain Eukaryota; kingdom Metazoa; phylum Chordata; class Mammalia; order Primates; family Tarsiidae; genus Tarsius; species Tarsius wallacei. Next base: position 22,068 of record CAUYQG010238089.1, on the reverse strand, counting down.
AAGAAACAAGCTAAGGAACACCTAGGGCCCCCAGAAGCTAGAAGAGACAAGGAAGGATTTTTTCCTAGGGCCCTTGGAGGGAGATTGGCCTTGTTGACACCTTGATTTCAGACTTCGGGCCTCCAGACTGTGAGAGAACACATTTCCGGTTGTTTTAAGCCTTAGAGTTTGTGGTGTTTTAATATAGTGTCTTAAATGTTTTTCTGTCCTGAGCTACTGTCATTGTGCCTGGCTAACAGGAGAGGCTCTAATACAAATTGCTGTTAATTAGTAAAGACAAAGCACATGGAAAAGAAAAGGGAAGGAGGGAGGAAGAAAGGAAAGATGGAAAAGTTTGAGAGGAAAAGAATATAGATGTTTCAGCCTGGAGATAGGTAACACAGACTTGAGTTTCCTAAACGATTCTTTTCTGGAAATAGAAGAGTTCTCTGTGGTGAAGGAAGAATGCTTGAGCAAAGAGTTTCAATAAAGACTTTACTATTGCAGCGTGGATGCCATGTGCAACGCAAGACAGTGGATTGCCTCTAATAGGTTCTATAAATATAATCCCTGTTGGATTGAATTGATTTAAAAGCAGAAGTTGCGATGAGATGTACATAGCCTATCAGCAGAACTCATGTATCAGAAGAGTGGCGGAACTGCATAAGAAGATTAAAATGCATGAAAGATAAGGGAGGACAAGGATTTTAGTTTCCATTTTGTGAGTCTTGACAAAGCAGATTTTGATAGATGTGAAAAAGCAGAGGGAACACTTCCCTGCTCTGAGATATACTTCACGAAGCTGCCTTAGAAATTTGGTCAGCTAGCGTATTGTCTGAGAGTACGATGGAGTGATTTAGGGCTCCTCTTCAGATCTCAGAGTAAATGGAGAAGTTCAAAGGATACTTTCAGGGAGACGGGTAAATAGGCTTTTTTTTTTTTTTCATCTAGGTGTAGGAATGTCAAAACTATCATCACTTCCTTTCAGCAGCCCTGGTGTGTTGTTTCATGTCAATGACAGATATTCCGGAATGCATTTGATTTGTGCAAAGATTTTCCTCAATTTTGTCTACTAGGAATGAATGTTTAGCTTTGCCCCTTTGATGAGGGAGTGATTTGTAAGGAAGGATTGGCCTCCATGACTCAAGAGAAAAAACATTGTTGGCGTCAAGAAAATTTCTACTTAAAAAGTGTGAAAACCGGGGAAAGCAAACATTCTTAAAGTGATTTTTGTATGCTTGACATCACAGCTTTTCCCTCAAAATTCAAGTATTCCGGACTGCTCTTCCAATGTCAATTAGAAAAAAATACGTTGTTTTTCTTAGGATTTTCAATTGTTGGTCAGGCAGTGAGAGTTCAATAGCAGGTCCTTAAAAGGAATTTTTCAAGCAGGAGGCAAATCTCTGGTGATAATCTCAGAATTATCTCACTGAAGATGTTTCTTGAGGTTTCCAACATTGTGGTACCATCAAAAGACTGCCTCGGGCAGCTTTTAGGAGAAAGCAGCAACTTGCCCCTTCACATGGGTTGTGTCATTTGTGAATATTTTGTGAAACTTTCTCCCCTCACTTCTTACGTGCATATTTTCAGAAACAAACAGATATCCTTGAATAACACGCTTTTCCTTCTTATTTCTTTTCTTACTGATGTGCCAGAAATTATGATTTTTCACTTGAGTCTTTCTTGAAATATTTGACATTCAAGGTTCCACTCCCCTGAACTTCACTCATCTAAACATATTTTATTTCACTTAGCAAAACTTGTGACTATACCTTGTCTTGGAAAATTAAAGGCGATAACTGTATGGAAAGTATTAATACTGTGCACAGAGTAAGCTATCAAGAAATGGTAGGAGTAATTGTACTTATATTTTCCTGGAAGATAGAGTTATATAAACTCAATACTTTCTGTAAATAGCCTTCAATGTGTGTGTGTGTGTGTGTGTGTGTGTGTGTGTGTGTGTGTAATTGTGTCTTTTTCTTCTGAAGTTGGATGCAAATCAACTTATACCAAACTTTCCAAAATTTCAGTTGTTTTACATACAACGTTCATATTTCCCATATCTCCACTTAACTGTACTATTAATGACTATTTTCCTTTAAAACGGACTAATTTTTTTTACCTTAAATGTGCTTAAAAGAAATTGTATGTCATTATCTTAAATGGAAAACCAGTATTATTTGCCATAAATACAAAATAACTTTGAGTAAAAGCTCATACAACAAAAGCACATAAATTCTACCAAGAATCTATTGTCTGGCGTGGGTCAAATCTTGAGGCCCGCCTTCTTGTGAGAAAGGGAAAATTAAAATGTTTGAATGGTAACAATAACTCAATGGAGACTCTTTTCTGATCTTAAAGGAACTGAAAATATGTTTTCATACCTTTCTTATTACGTGATTCAATATTGGCTAGTTTCACCTAAAATGATTAAATTTTTTTTTTTTTTTTGAGGCAGGGTCTCACTCTGTTGCCCAGGCTGGAGTGCAGTGGCACGATCACAGCTCACCACAGCCTCAAATTCCTGGGCTCAAGCAACCCTCCTGCATCCACCTCCTGAGTCACTGTGACTACAGCATATGCCACCCCACCCGCCTAATTTATTTTTGCTTTTTGTAGAGACGGGGTCTCGCTATGTTGCCCAGGTTGGTCTCAGACTACTGAGTTCAAGTGATTTTCCTGCCTCAACCTCCCAAAGTGCCCGAATTACAAGAATAAGCCATGGCATCTGGCTTAAAATGATAGTCTTATAATGCGCACTTTGAACAAAAATTCTATTATGCCAAAATAAAGGCCTCCGTTTTTAAGGACTTCTTTTTAAAGAGGTGAATAACAGCCAATTCTTGTTTTTAAGAAGATTCCAAACCTGTAATCCCAGCACTTGGGGAGACTGAGGCGAGTGGATTGCCTGAGCCCAGGTGATCAAGACCAGCCTAGGGAAAAAGAAAAAAAGAATATTCTTAGCTAGGGAAGTTGCTTAAGATTTTGTTTGTAATATAAGTCTTTTACTAAAGTCAGAATTGAGTCATTGTGTCCAATGCTTTAGTTTTGGCAATCTGGGTTTGAAATAAAGGACAAATGACACAAATTAATGGAGTAAAATTAATGTTATGGTAATATTAAATAAAGCTAATGCCTTTTGCACCTGGAGGGCCATGCAGATGGCAGGCATACTTAATTATGCACCCTGCTGCCTTTAGGTATACTGCTAAAAATCTCTCAACTGAGTATAAAATATTTTCATTCAGTCACTCCAGAAAAGTTTGAGTTATGCGACACAATTCACAAAAAACAGAGCCTAACATGCTTATTTTTAAGGAGGAAAAATACAATTATTATGTAATGTAAATGGCATAATTAACTATTTACCCGATTTTTAAAGCAGGTTATTATCACAGTTGGGTTTGTCCCTTTTGTGAATATTAAAATATGTCTCTCAGTCCCATTTTTAAAAAAGATTATTCTCAAACCTGCAAGGAAGTACTTAAATGTAACTTCACATCTTTATGCACTACACGATGAGTTAAAAAGAATCACTTACTAGTAGAATTCTAAATAAATGGATTTGATTTCTCTAAGTATAAATTGGATTGGTTATTGCTCAGATAGCTATACTCTTGTTCAATTCTTCCAGAAGTAACTTCTGTAGAAAATATTTTGCTGTAACTTAGTGTATAGATAATACGTTTTGCCACAGATATTTCAGAAATGCGACTGAGCTTTTAAAAACTTACTGAGTTCTCTTCATTTAAGGAATGTATTCCCATGAACATCACTTTGGTATATTTGAACACCTATGCAATTAAAAACATAACCACCAACTTCTGCTTTTAGCTTCAGAATGGTTTTTTAAAATCCTTTGTAGCTATTTGTTACACTAACCTATTATTTTTCTTCTAGTAATTAGACATGTGTTCCCTACATTTTAAAAATAAAGAACAAGTAAAATATATATATTTTTTCAGACATTGTTTTCATCAAAATAGGAGCTCTGGTCCAGATGTTTATAATAAAGGGTGCTGACTTTTTTGTAAGAACAAGTAGTTGGTGTCTAGATAAAGGGTCATATAATCTCCACATCTTTTACTGTGTAATCCCAGGGTTTGTATGTTTGTAACTATAGCAAATCTGTTGCCTTCTGACTGATAAGTCAATACACTGACACCCAGGGTTGCAGCAGAGAATTTTAATCAGGTTGGCTGATGAGACAGGGAGAAACCCCAAACCTGCCTCCCCAAAAAGTTTGAGGCTAGATATTTTAGAGAGTTTGGACAAGTAGTGGGCCAAGTTACAGGGATCCTTGAATGATTGAGTGCAGGGTAAAGACATGGGACAGGGAGGTTCAAAACAAAGCAAATCTGCCTTCTCAAGCTGATTCAGTTCCTCCATAAGGATCTTCAAATGGGTTGAAGTCGGCCATTCTGCTGAATTCAGGACCTAAAAAGCATCTTAACAATTCTCAAGCAAAAGCCTATGACTCTAATGTCAGAAATCTCATCTACAGGAACAATAGGGACACACATGGTCGGTCTCTTGTGCTGTGGGACTTTCCATTACATGGAATGGGTCCAAAGAACGGCCTGATTCATGCTCATTTATAATATTTCTGTATTATAATTGTAATATGTTTCTATATATGTAATATAGTTCTGTGTGTTTCTGTCCAGGACCTGACGTGGAATTCTTGTTAACCCTGTAAGGATGGTTTCACATTTAAAATTTACGTGTGTAATAGTTATTGCCACTTGGGTAACTAGAACTATGGGGATTCTTTCCACCCATTTCTCCACATTTAGTTATAGGCATCAGATCATCATTCCTTCCACTCAGCGGGTTTTTTTCTGAAGCTTTTTCTTTCTGTACATCGTAAGTATTGATGTAACAAAGTTATCAATGCCCCATCCCTGTCTTGCTCTTGCATTTATTGTAAATCATAGTAGGTGAACATCTTGTACAAAAGGAACTCTAGATTTCTCTGATACATAGTGTGAAGAGCATGGACCTCCAGAGCTCAGGGCCCAGAGTTCGTCACCTGTCATGGCTCGTGATTAGAAGGCAGCTGGCTGCTCTGAGCCTCTTCCTTAATCTGTAGAATGGGAAAATTAACATCTTTTATCACTGCACTCTTAGTAGTAAGTGAGACGAGGCGTCTGTAGATGGAAGATAAATGATAAATGGTAAGACATTGCTAACATTACAAAAGTCAATATAATTTAAGAATTCTGAGCCAGGCGTGGTGGCTTACTTCTGTAAACCCAGCACTTTGGGAGGCTGAGGCAGGAGGATTGTTTGAGTCCAGGAGTTTTGAGAGCAGCCTAGGCAACGTAGCGAGATCTTGTCTCTCCAAAAAAATCAGAAAAATTATCTGAGCATGGTGCCACATGTCTGTAGTCCCAGCAACTCAAGTGTCTGAGGCAGAAGGACTGCTTGAGTCCAGGAGATCAAGGCTGTGGTGAGCCATGATCATGCACTACACTCCAGCCTAGGCAACAGAGTGAAACCCAGACTCAAAAAAAAGTTGTGATGATACATACAGTGGAATTGTAGGGGTCATCTGAAGGAGAGTATGCTATCACTTGTATTAATTTGTATCCTTACTTTCAAACATATAAAGTGCCCCTAATTTCTCATTCTAGAGATTTTCTTATAATTTCTGCTAGAAAGGGAAACTAAAAGCAAACTTCATTCCAAAAAAAACTGAGAATAGCATGTTCTCACTAGTGAAATAAATGTTCTACTCCTTAATATTTTAAATAAGAGATTTTGGGAATGGTAGTTATTTAAACATAGTGAGAGGTTTTATCATCAATCAAAGCCCCAGCGCTTGTATCATAAGCCAAGTATTTCATTTAAAAAGTGATGAGTCATTAAACGGTATCCATCATTTATATGATCCCTCCTCCCTAGTCCTCTGTGTTCAATTAATTGGAATTAGTAGATTCCATTTTCATTCTCTTTACAATATCTCTTCCAAAGGAGAGAAAAAGAAATTGCCTTGGTAGACTAAACATTCCCGTATAAAGAAATTGATGAAATCAGACTGTCCACCAAAATGCATCTTTTTTTCCATTTTAGTTATGTCTTAAATGGTTGATTCTAAATACATTGGGAGCCGGGCTCAGTAGCTCAACCTGTAATCCTGGGCTCAGTAGCTCAGCCTGTAATCCCGTGAGTGGATTGCCTGAGCCCGTGGGTTCGAGATCCGCCTGGGCAACTTGGCGAGACCTCATCTCTACAACAAATCAAAAAAATTAGCCGGGTGTGGTAGTGAGCACCTGTAGTTCCAGCTACTTGGAAGGCGGAGGTTGAAGGATCACCGGAGCCCAGTGGGTCGAGGCTGCGGTGGCCGGGAGCGGCCACTGCACTCCAGTCTGGGCGACAGAGTGAGACTTCAACTCAAAAATAAATAAATAAATAAATACATTGGGGCAGTGTAAGGTGGAAATTGTATGTTCCTCTAATGATCAAGGTTTGAAATTATTTTAAGTAGTCAAATAAAGGAAATTTGCTTCTAAAAAGGACTTCTGCCAAGGGGTTTAACCATAAAATTAGCTTCCTAGTCTATGAAGACCTGGTTCTGAAAGTTTATGCCACTGAAGACGTAGGTCAGGGAAAATAGAAGCTTCTATTTGGTATACGATAGCACAGTTTTCTTTGGGTGTAATGCAAGGGTGGTGTCTCTAACTGGAAGGCAGACAACTAGTACACATGAGCCTAATTTCTAAGTTTATGCATTGGCTGAGATAAGTTTATATACCAGTCTCAATCTCCATTGGCTAGTAAATTGTTTTATGGATATTTAGGAAAGAAATCATACATTTCAAATATTGGAAGCTTGTAGTGGCCAAGAGTAATCTTTAAACATTAAAGAATTGAGACCAAAAAGAATATACATATGTAGCCACTTGTGTGGAAGTGATCATTTGTAGGTAGATGTGGTCCATGTCAAAGTTGTGTTGGAAATTCTGGAGTGTGAAAATATTTGGTAAGTTTTTCTTCATGAGCCATGAACCGTATTTGTATATGTGTGATATATTTACCACGATACTTAGGAGACTTATCTATTTTGCAAATTCAAATGAGAAAAAAAAGAAAAATTACTATACAAAGTTAATAGAACTTTGCATATAGGGATTCTGAATACTGGCGAAATTAGAAACTCAAGTTTGCTGAAAAAAATTGAACAGGATTGTGGAAAATGTTCCCAATTTGAAGGGGAAAACTATGATCAGAATCACGAATGAGATGCTTAGTTTCTCTAAATCTATTTCTTCATAGCAATATCCTCCCTTACAGGGTTTTGAAAATCAAAATATGTAAAGAATGTGAATGTTTTCAAAGCACTATATAAGTATTGGTCATTGCTCTTATAGTATATTAACTCACCTATATATTTAGATTAAAAGTTATCAAATTGGCCAAGACACTATCTAAACCTGATCATGTTTTACCATAAAATAAGCTTCATGATCTGTGAGGACCTGGTTCTGAAAGTTCACACCACTTAAGATTTAGGTTAGAGATCATCAATAATTCAAAAAACAACAGATGCTGGAGAGGATGCAGGGAAAAGGGAACGCTTCTACACGGTTGGTGGGAGTGTAAACTAGTGCAGCCTCTGTGGAAAACAGTTTGGCAATGCCTAAAAAATCCAAAAATCAACCTCCCATACGACCCAGCAATCCCCCTTCTGGGAATATACCTAGAGGAACTCAAATCCTTCTATAAAAAAGATACCTACACACATGTTTATTGCAGCACTATTCACAATAGCAAAAACATGAAAGCAACCGTGCTGCTCATCGAAAGTAGACGGGATAGAAAAATTGTGGCACGTATAAATGATGGAAATTATGCAGCCATAAAGAAGGACACAGTTACGAGCTTTGCAGCAACTTGGATGGATTTAGAGTCTGTAATACTCAGTGATCTATCACAGAAACAAAGAACTGAGTACCACATGTTCTCACTCATAAATGGACCCTGAACAATTTCCATAATACTACAAGAAAGGGATTGGCAGTAGTGGGAAACTGCCAAGGGATGGGGGGGCACGCGTCATCAATAAGCGTACCTGATCTCAAGCCAGGTAAAGTGGGGACCACAGTGAGGCCCAAACTTTGCCTGTACAGTGACCATTTGTATTCCTAACCCTGAATTGTACTCCACATCTTAGTAAAAACAAAAGCAATTTAGGTTAGGGTGGAGAGAATAGAAGCTTCTATTTGGGATACAGTAGCACAGTTTTTTGGGGTGTGATGCAAGGATGGTGCTGGCAAAAATGTGAGAAGAAAAAGTTTGGGTGCCTGATCCCCCAAACTGTATCAGACTATATGGTGAGGGAGAAAGGATGAAGGTATGGAAGGAATGAAAACCTTAAAGTGTGAAGGGGGGAAAAAAACAGTCCTCTATCCTCGGGACCAAGGATTCCAGGGGAAGATTATGAGTGCCAAGTTGTCCTTGAATGATAATCCCCCGTTGCCACCTCATTTTCAGTTGACCCATGGTGTCCTGACTCTGCCCCCTTCCCACCCCACTCTCTGTGGATAACCTACTGTCTGCGAGAACTCGTCCTGGGTAAGTTCTGCAACTTCAGAAGGGAGCTGGATGACTTGGATGGATTTGGTGACATGCAGAAAACATCTTAACCCTTGACTCAGGGGCTGAGGGCGAGTAGCATTTTATTGCCAGTTGGAAAGTTCTCTGAGAGCCACGGCAGCAAGGACCCTGGTGCTTCCATTTCCCACATGCTAGTATTTAAATGCCTGCACAGAGGAGGCCTCCCCTCCCAGGTGGCTTATATTCCACAAGTTTATTTGGGGATAAGGAGCATGGTGGCTGAGGATAGAGCTTAGAAAATATTCTCCCGCTGTTTTTGCTAATGATTGGGCCCTCTCAATCCAGACTAGTTTGTTAGGGAGAGATTCCCTCCTTCCCTGAACTGTGAAGATAGTTCATATCCCTTTGCTCCCCAAGGCAGTGTGACATGGTCACTGTCAGGGACTGGCCCTGTTTCTCAGGATATGCCCTGAGCAGAGACAAAAAGGGGTGGATCATCCTGCAATCTCCAGGCCAACATGCTTGTCTGGGCTACCAGTCTCACCTGGATTCAAACAAATCCCCACTTCTTTTAGGGTCTATGTTCTCTCACTTCGACCTTTTGTTGTTTTTGTCCTTGTTTTCCGTCGCCTGTTCTGGGTATCTTCTTGCTTTTATTAGTCACCTGTCCAGGGCTGGTACAGCTGTCTGGTGGGGTTCGGGATGTGCTACCCCAGAACGGGACACTTTGCGTATTGAATATTTTAGCTGAAGGAGCTTGAGAGACAGCAAGTACAGCAAAGACTTTCTGAAGCAGCTCGTTGGGAGACCCTCCGGTGAGAGGTGCCCTCTCTCACACCCGGTGGAAATGAGTTTCTTTATTTCCAAAGACAGGGACAGAAAAGGAATCTGGATGAACAGGCCTTGCTGCATTCCCCCTAGTTTGCTACTCTTAGCTCAGGCCTCCTTTTGGTGGTATCTCAGTTTCCTATAACTCTGCGTGATCTTCAAACCTAGCATAAAAACATTCAGTCTTAGCCACTTCTTCTGGTCTTCATGTCCTTAGGAAAGCCCCCATGTTACACAGAACTTATCTTAAACACATCAATATGCTTTTCTGTTGTGAATCCATCTTTTGTGACAGGGGACCGCGCTGAGAAGGCAGAAGAGTGGAAGGAAAAGATACTTTTCTTCCCCTGCACGTCCAAAACACCAAGTCTCGCCCAGTGTCTGTTTTCAGTGAGGACTGCCTTGCATTGGTTGTTATTGTCATCTGCCCACGCTTTGAGTGGAACGCACCTCTGATTTATCTTAGTGTCTCCCTCCTTCTTGCTGTCCCGTTATCTGGATTGGGAGTGCAGCTTGCCATGACACCCTGTGCTTTCCACTGGGCAGCTTGCAGAGGAGGGCAAACTGCCTTTCCTGAGTGGATAGGTCCCTTGCCATTCTGCTGGCTGTGATTCTCTGGTACTTTCAGATGAGTTCTCTCACCTCCAAATAGTTAACCCACAAAACGGGTTAAGACATTTATAGTGGTTTGAGACAATGAAACACTACTAATTCTGTATTCTGATGAAATGAAGTTACGTAGGAAAACTAGTGTTTGGGGTGTGTCGGACGGTAGTGTTTGAGGAAAATCAGACTTCGTTAGAGCAGGATGATGTGCAGAACACTTGGAGATTTTGAAGAAAACTGCAGATCATGTTCAAATGCTTTAGGAAGGAAAATTCTGGTTCTTTATGGATCTTAATTTTTCTTCCAAATGAGTGATTTCTACTTCCTGGGATCTACACGTGTCACTGACACAACTCTTTCGGGTCAGTTGTTCAGTCATGCCACTCCTTGTGCAAATGTGTCTGAGGCGTCCCACTGCAGAGACAAATAAGTCCATATTTTGCTTCGTCTTAGAGGCATCTACAACTTAGCTTCAGGGCTTCCAGTCTATTTCCCTGTTTTTGTTCTGGTGAAACTGTAGCCGTTTCAATCTTTTTACCACTTTTCAAATAGGACTGATGTACACTGGCGTCAATCTTTTATTTAAACTTTTCTTTTTCTGAAATTGTCTTTTCCCCAGCATGTCCCTGGTTTATCCAGTCTTTAAGGCCCACCTCAGCTTCCCTTATTCTTTACAAAGTTTTCTGTTTAACGAGCTAATATGTGTTAAAGTGCTTCTCATATAAAGTACCTAGATTATAAGAAACACTCAAAAAATAGTTAACTATTATTAATCAGAGTTTCTTCTCGTGCTCATAAATTTTTATCTCTGGCACAGCATTTGTCAAATTTATATGTTACTTATTAAAAAACAAAAATCTACACTCCAAAAATAAAGTGTTGGAACATTGGTTTAAGCACAGTTAAAGAGATTTGTTTTGACAGACTTATCAGAATGTCAAATATAGTAATATATTGTACATCTTCACTGGGGACCAAAAATATCTGGAGAGACTCAAGTTCCAAGGAATACATTTTTGGAAAACAAACCTTTAGCACCCCAACTTTGATCTGATAGAATTATTTGGCTATCTATTCTCTTTCCTGACAGAGTTTGAGCTTCTGGACAGAAGGACTGGCGTTCATTCAGCTTTTTACCTCCATAAAATGTAAAGAAACCTCACATAGCAGCTCTAATGCATCCTTTTTTTCCTTTTTGAGATCTCAAGATATATAGCATATTTTTCCTATAGAACTGGACAGAAGGTAAAAACAAGAAAGGATAAAGAAGATGTGTTTATTATTTTTGAGGAATTTACTGAATTGCAACTGGTGAAAAGAAAAACCTCTGTGTATTGTCTGACATGCAGAAAGTGAGAGCTGGAGAGGAAAATACTGGGTCAGCTTTTGGCATACCTGTTAAGTTACAACAAAACAATTTATTGATATTGGAAAATTGAGACATAGGGTACAAGCCAGTCCTTTAATGGTAAATATGTTTCTAAGGTGGCTGTTCTTGCGAAGTTTGTGTGCACCAAAAGTGGTTTTGTATTCCAATGACCTATTCTCTCTCTAGCTTGTTAAATTTGAACAAAACATTGATCATATTCTACGGGCCAAGGATGTTATCATTCCAAACTAAATAAATAACAGGCCTAAGTTTTTTTTTTTTTACTTTTAATAAGTTTTAAAAATTTAATTTAGGAAAGAATTTAATCCAACCCCCAATTTTATAGATGAGCATTCTTCAATGATATCAATACTTTATGGTGGAACTGAAAGTAAAACTCAGGTTTTCTGACAGTGAAGTGACTTTTAATTTGATCCAAGAATTTGAAAATGATGTTTTTTGAAGAATGCGATACTTAAGTAATCTATAATAATAGTACTTTACCATGTTAGTTTAATTGAAGGAAATAGACAAGCATTAATCTCATACATTTGAAGTTGGGGTAAAGGAGGTAAATGGATAATGGCTAATTATTATCATGAATTTATTGAGCTTTACTCTCAAAGTTCATTAGAGTTCATAGTCACCAATATATACGAATTCCCAGCAGGAAGCTACCCGAAAGATCTTTTAGCTTAAACTCTTTCTTTGACAGAGGAAGAAGATACAGATATATAACTTGCTTGGCAAGTATTGAAGTCAGCTGACTCTTAAATCATCTCTGTGATTCAGAGCTGTTTTAACCGTTCTCATAACAATAGCAGAGTAATTCCCACATCAGTGTTATTATTTGCCAGCTACGAAATTTTGAGACAGCTACACAGAAACAAGACCAGACAAAAATGATAGTTTGACGACTGTGGTGTCCACTATTGATACAGTTTCCCAGTACAAGCTTGATTAAGTATTTGTGTTTATATAACAGTGATCGCAGTAACGGGTTTGCAATCAGTGGATAACTTAATAGCCTGTGTGGTTTAAAAAGCACATGTGCCTTGTATAGTCGACTGGCTATATGTGTTTATGAAGCACGTTCAGCAAATGCAAATGCATCGCACGTGGATACATTTAGATGACTGATGAGCATGTTTTTGGTGTTTTTAAAAAAATGCCAGTTTCATTTATAGGGGAAAATGAGGAATAAAGAGTCAAAGATTAGCCTACGACGTTTAGAGACACAGTAAATAAGTGGCAGATGAAGTAGCTCACACCCACATTAACCTGGGTGGCACACCCCGGAGCATCAGCCATCTCGGCATCACAAGCACGCTGGCTTGTGCACACGTAGTGCAACAGTGACACCCCTGGGCCAGCTCTCTCAGACTTCTCGAGTCTTCAAGGTATGAGAAAGACATTGGATGCTTACAAGAAATGCAGGAGATTGGGGGAAATGTGCATAGGAATCTCTAACTCGGCTCTCAGATTATTTGGGGGGAACAAAATCTTTCTAGCAATTCTTCTCTAGGGCTGATCATGAGTTTGGTGTGTCGTCCTCAATTGAGTTAAATACACAAGGGATCCTAGGATGGTTATGGCTGATGAGGTAAATGTGGTTGTTTCTGACAGTCCGAGTGATAGCTTGGTTAAAGACCCTGCCATTTGGTCGAAGTTCCCCGGGGTAAAATAAACCCACTCGAGAATAAGGAAAATCCACGAAGCAGTCTAATTTTTTTCTGGAATGCAAACACTAGAGGGCGATGGAGTCCAGGCTACACCTGCTTTCTTCGGCATTGCCCTCCTGGTTCCCAGCCCCACCGCCTCTGTATCCCCCCATCCTTCCCCTTCTTTGCGGATGGCCAAAAGGGCTTTTTCAGAAAAGGGGCTCGTCCTCATTTCCAGAGTACTGGGACATGACATTTTCTCAGAAATGTGTACAAAAGCAGAAAAGAAGAGACTCCTTTTTTTTTTTTTTTTTTCCATTTTGAGCACGTGGATGATATTCTTTCTGTTTTTATGAAAATGGACTGTTTTTTGAAGTGAGTGCTTCAGGCAAAAGGAAGAGCATGGCCACAGGCTTACATGGTGAAAGCAATTGACATCAAACACTAAATTAATTAATGAGTAGGTCAGTTATTAAGAAAACCCCCATTCATGAAAACCCAGCTTAAGGTGGGAAAACATAACGGGGAAAAAGTCAGGTTGTCTGAACAAAAAATCCTAGAACAGAAGCCAAGAGTCACAGGAGGTGCTCAAGACTTAGCAGCCTGCCTTTTCATTGATGCTACTATGGCCTGTCGTTGGAATTTGGAAGAGAAAAATAACCTTTTTAAAGAAATTCTTTTTTTTTTCCTTTCTGTCCTCTAAAGCTTTCGTTTCTGGTAAAATAAGAAATGCAGTTGATATTCTTTTTGACTTAAGTTTAAATGGATGTTGTGAGTGATTCGTTTGTTTTTGATTCAATAATGAAAGGTGATGTTGTAAAACTTCACTGGTAAAGTGGTTTTATTTTTCTAGTTTCTGTTTCCCACTCTATCAGCGATTGTCACTGTAGTCTTTGACATTTTAATTTTCCTCTACGGAATACAAATGAAAGTAAACTAGCTAGTATCTTGGGCCTTGAAACACTCAGAATTACGTTTTGCTATAAACATACTTACAGAAGTGCTGATGTTACTTGCTGAAGAACAGAATGCCATAGAGACATTTTGAAGAACCGTGAAGCCTCATATTGAGATCTCCTTAGAAAACTCGATTAGACATGGTTAGACCTTGACCTGTAGTTTCGAATAACTACCTACTCCAAAGAGCAGTGCTGGACGTAAAGGAGATACCCAATCTGTTCAACAAAAATGAATGTCTATTCAGTGCATCTAAATTCCAAAATCCTATGCTGGGGCACTTACCCCTGCCTTTGCTCAAAGCCTCTAAATTCATAAATGTTTGTTATTGTGGACTCTAAGATAATTTTAATACTCATAAGGTATTTGGATAATTTTTGGCAAACTCTCCACCCTCCTCATGAAAGTGCTGCAAGATACGTGCTTGCTTTTTTCCCAATTACAGACACATCTCAGAGATGTTGCAGGTTTGGTTCCATACCATCACAACAAAGGAAGTATCGCAATAAAGTCAAAAATGTTTTGGTTTCTCCATGCATATAAAAGTTATGTTTACCAGAGGTTAACGACTTTTCTGATTTCCATTCTCATAGGTTAACTTTGTTGGTTCTTGAGCTTAACATAAATAAAATCTCACAGTGTCTAAAAAAAGAAATTATGTATACTCTACACTAGTTTACTGCAGTGTACAATAGCATTGTGTCTAAAAGAACAACGTATATACCTTAACAAAAATACACAACTGCTAAATAATGCTAATGATTCTCTGAGCCTTCAGTGAGTTCTCATGGTTTTGCTCGAGGAGGATCTGGCTTCCATACGGACAGCTGCTGACTGGTCAAGGTGATGATCACAGAAGGCTGGGCTGGCTGTGGCTAGTCCTAAAAAGACAACCATGGAATTTGCCTCATCGATAGACTCTCTGGAGCATGAAAGATATCTCTGGAGCATGCAGCGTTGCTGATAGCATTTTAGGCTCAGTAGGGTTTTTTTTAAAACTTGGAGTCCATCCTCTCAAACTCTGCCACTGCTTTATCAACCCAATTTCTATAATATTCTAAATCCTTTGTTGTCATTTCAAGCGTGTACACAGCATCTTCAGCCACAGTGGATTCCTACTTTCTTGGTTCATACGTGGCAGCATCACCTCATACTTTTGTTTGTCTGTTTGGGTATCATGAGAGCATAACAATTCAGGCACACCTTCGGGCTCGGTTTCTAATTCTAGCTCTCTTGCTATTTCTACTGCCTCTGTAGTGACTGCCTCCCCTGAAGTCACCCAGGAAGGCTGGAATCAATGGTATTTTGACCTCCTTCCATGAATCACAAATACTCTTCATGGCATCTAGGAGGATGAATCCTTTCTAGGAAGTCTTTCATCTACTTTGCCCAGATTCATTAGAGGAATTATTACCTATGGCAGTGACAGCCTTGCAAAGTGAATTCTTTGAATCACAAGACTTGAAAGTCAGCGTTACTCCTTGATCCGCGGGCTGCAGAATAGATGTTGTGTTAGCAGGCGTGAAAACAACTTAATCTCCTTGTATAACTTCATCAGAGATCTTGGGTAGCTAGGTGCATTGTCAATGAGCAGTCATATTTTGAAAAGAATTTCTTTTCTGAGCAGTCGATCTTAACAATGGGCCTAAAATATTCAGCAGACCACATTGGAAACAGATGTGCCTCTTCTGGGCTTTGTCGTCCCGTTAACAGAGCACAGGCAGAGTAGATTTTATACAATTCTTACGGGCCCTAGGACTTTTCACAATGGTAAATGAGCATGGGCTTCGACTTAAAGTCACTAGCTACATTCGCTCCTAACAGGAGAGCCTCTCTTTTGAAGTGCTGAAGCCAAGCATTGGCTTCTGCTCACCAGGGATGAAAGTCCTACGTGGCGTCCTCTTTCAATAGAAAGTTTGTCTGCATTGAAAATCTGTTGTTTAGTGGAGCCATCTTGATCAATGATCTCAGTAGAATCTTCTGGATAACCTGCTGCAGCCTCTCCATCAGCACACATGCTGCCTCCCCTGGCATTCTTCTGTTATGGAGATGGCGTGTTTCCTTAAAGCTCACGAACCAACCTCTGCAAGCTTCCAACTTTTCTTCTTCAGTGTTCACAACTCTCTCAGCCATCTGAGAACTGAAGAGAGTTAGGGCCTTGCTCCAGAGTAGGTTTTGACTTATGGGCATATTGTGGCTGGCTTTATCTTCTATCCAGACCACTACAAGTTTCTCCATATCAGCAATAACGCTGTTTTGCTGTCTTATCATGCGTGAGTTCCCTGGAGTAGCGTTTTAATTTCCTTCAAGAACTTTTCCTTTGCATTCACAGCTTGGCTGTTTGGTGCAAGAGGATTGGATTTTGTCTCGGCTTTCAACTTTCCTTCCTCACTAAGCTTAGTCACTTCTAGCTTTTTATTTTTAAATGTGTTTTATTTTTATTTTAGAGATGAAGTCTCACTATGTTGCCCAGGCTGGAGTGCAGTGGCTGTTCATAGGCGTTGTCACAGTGCACTGCAGCCTCGAACTCCTGGCCTCAAGCAATCCTTCAGCCTCAGCCTCCTGAGTAGCTGGGACTACAGGTGCATGCTACTGTCTCCAGCTAGCTTTTGATATGGAGCGAGAGACCTATAACTCTTATTTTACTTGAACACTTTGAGGGTTATTAATTGGACTAACTTTAATATTGTTAAGTCTCAGGGATTAGGGAGGCCCGAAAAGAGAAAGAGAGATGAGAGAATGGCTGGTTAACGATACAGTCAGAACACATACACACCATTCATGGATCGATTCAATGTACTGTCTCATGGGTGGTGTGTGGTGTCTTAAATCAAGCACAATGATAACACCAATGATCACAGATCTCCAAGATATATACAACAATAATAAAAAAACTTGAAATATTGTGAGAATTACCAACATATGACTCAGAGACACAAAGTGAAGACTTGAAGTTCAAAAAATGACACTGATAAACACGGGTTGTCACTAAAGTTTGTAAACAAAACAAAAAATGCAGAATCCGCAAAGTGTAATAAAGTGAAGCAGAATGAAATAAAGTGTGCTGGTATAGTGAACTGAATTATTTCAGTGGGGAATTTTTATACAAACTTTGTGATTATTGCAAGCAAACTGCAGCGTTGCAAAGGCAATGCTGGCAATTGCCGGCTTAGGTGATGCCTTTTTTGCAAAATCTCTATAGGCCATCACCAAAATATTATTTTGTAACTCCCTCAGATAGTTTTGATACTCTGTTCTGCCTGCGTAAATTCACTTTGGAGATTTGCAAGGGATTTAATTCTGGATATGGCCTAGGGCTTGACGAGCAACTTCCTGAAAGGCTTTGCAACAGGCGCTTTTTAGTCAAAAATGATTCTGGCTCAGTCAACTTTCTCCTTGGTGAGTAAGTCTACTAACACTCATGCTGTGGTTTAATTTACATTTTTGACTCTTCTTAGGGAACTAGAAAGGTATGATCTTAAGGAGATAGTGTACTGCACTCATGTCCAAGAAATCCAGTAATGATGTTTTTAAAAGAGACTCCTTAAGAGACAGTCACATGCCTTCTTCTGGCATTTCTTTCTTAAAAAATACTTTGATGGCTGGGCATGGAGGTTCACACCCGAAATTCCAGGACTTTGGGAGTCTGAGGCTGGAGGATGTTTGAGGACAGGAGTTTGAGATCATCTGGGGCAACAAAGTGAGATCCCCCCATCTGTACAAAATAATAATATTGACAATAATAATAATTTTAAAATACCTTGACATTCAAAGTTAATCTTAAATGTGTTACCTTTATCTCCTTTGCGCAAAAGAGAAATCTTTAGCCCTCAAGACAATTATTGGCATTTTAGGTATGAAAACCTGCATTTGTACTACTCAAAATAGCAAAAACATGGAACCAACTGTGCTGCCCATCGAAACTGGACTGAATTTTAAAAATGTGGTACACATATACGATGGAATTTTAAGCAGCCATAAAGAAGAACAAAATTATGGACTTCGCAGCAACTTGGATGGACTTCGAGTCTATAATACTGAGTGAGCTATCACAGAAACAAAGAACTGAGTACCACAGGTTTTCACTCATGAGTGGACCCTGAGCATTTACCATAACACTATAAGAAAGGGATTGGCAGTAGTGGGATGCTGCCAGGGGATGGGGAAGGGGGGCATATAACATCAATAAAGGTACCTGATCTCAAACCAGATGATGTGGTGACCAAAGGGAAGCCCAGACTTTACCTGTATGATGACCACTTGTATACCTAAATCGGAATTGTATCTCACATCTTTAAAATAAATTTTAAAAAAGAAAATAAAACCTGCATTTATAAAGTGACTTTTCTAGAAGTGAAAACCTGTCAGAATTCCTGTTTATCTCACAAATATTTCCCAATTTGAATATAATATTTTCTTTTGGCAACATTTACTGAGGACGTTTTTTTGAGTTGGTGGGAGAGAAGGTCTCTGAGGGAATTTTTTTCTCCTCTGCTCGAAAGAGACACTTGAGAATGTTAAACTGAAAAGCAGATGACCTTAGTTAACCCAATGTTTAATCCAGTTTAACTAACGTTCCAACTTGTATCACTTTGCCAAGATTCCTCTCCTGGATTTGGGGGCCAGCTTGCCCTGGGGAATAACAGCCAATTAATCACCTTCCACTGTGCCATTGTGTTCTGCTTCAGCCATCCTCAGTTACTTGCAGCATCATTTCTGAGTGGCCTCTAACATGTTTTGTGCAGAAGGCTCTGATTTCCTAGGCCGTCATTATTTTCTCAGGACACATGAGACTCGATTCTCTCATATGCACTATGAAACTGTCAAAACGCTCATGTGATGGAAACAGTGATCTCCATTTTACAGATGGGGAAAACACAGATGATACAGTTCAATCGTTGGTCCAAGGTCGCGTCGTATAAAAAAGGGTCCAGTGATAAAGCCATCGCTTTGGATTTGATAATCACTCTTGTTTTTTGCCAAAACTGTAGTGGTAGTGGCTTCTTAAGGGGAAGAAAGTTGGTATAAACTGGACTTCATCAGAATTCAATGCGTGAGTCCAGTGAAAGGGTCTTATTTACTAAATGGGAACCATTGCGTGAACCCCCCGCAAACCTCTTTCCCCTCTAGACACCACCTTCACCTCAACCACATCATTATAGTTTGGAATACAACGGTTGTGCCGAAGCTTTAAGCAGGAAGGTTGTATCATGAGTCATGCCTCATAAGTGTCAATAATACCACAGCTATTTTATAGAGAAGCTGAACAAGTTTCAGCAACCCAGATCTTTATCTGCTTCAGTGGAAAAGACTGAGTGCTGAAACAGGATGGCTACATTTTCATCTCAGTTATTTAAATGATTGTTTTGAAGGCAAGCTGGCACCTCTTTAGAAGGTTTTTTTTCCCCTTCTTCCTTTGATGCCCCTTAAATCTCTTTTTTTGAAGTAAAAGACAAATCCGAGTTAGAGCGAGTGTACAAATGATGTCGCTCTTGCTATTGAAGGAATGTTCTGGTAAGGATGCTTTGTGAACTTGGCTGTCCATGGCTATGAATCTTTAAACATCGCCTTGAATAAGGCACAATTTCTATTTAATAAAGTGTACCAGATGTAGCTACAGATTTTAATATACTATACAAACTTACACACCAATCATTTCCAACTTCCCACCAAAGTTGATTGTGTCCCTTTTCTATCAAGTTTCCATCTCCCGTCACCGGTCCTGGTCATAGGCATCCACTGACTCATTTTCTGTCACCACAAATTAGTTTTCTTTCCAAGCGCTGCATATTAATAAAATCACATAATGCATCTGTTCTTTTCGTAATGACGTCATTTGCTCAGCATGTTCGAGACCATCTTTGTAGTTTCATATATCAGTAGTTCTTTCCTGAATAGTAGTCTCTTGTTGGAATAGCCACAGCTTGTTAATAACTGTACAAGGAACAATTGTTTCAATGTTTCAGTTATTATAAATAAAGATACCCAGAAGACTCATGAAAAACTTTTTGTGTTGATAGAACCCTTTTATTTCTCTTAGGTAAAATCTAAGCATAGAATTGCTGGTCACAAGGGAAGTATGTATTTGATTTTGCAAGACAGTATATCAATGAATGAGAAGCTTAGTTTGTTGATCACTTCACTAACGCTTGTGGGTTCAGTCTTTTTTTAGTTTTAGTCTTTCTAATAGGTGTGTAATGACTTCACATGGAAGTTTTACTTTGCATTCCCCTAGTGAATAGTGATGGTGAGCAACTTTCATGTGCTTATTACTATTTGTATATCTTCTTGGATGAAACATCTGTCCAAATCGCTTGTGCCAAATAAAAAAATATAGGCTTGGTTAGATCGATGTATGTGTGTGTGTATGTGTATGTTTGTGTGTATACATGCATATTTTGAATACAAGCCCTTCTTTTACATTAATATAATATATGTATATTTTTTGTAGCCTGTAGTTTTAACTTCATTCTCTTGTCAGTGTCTTTCAAAGAGCAGAAGTCTTCATTTTTATGAAGTCCAATTATTAATCTGTTCTTTTAATGGATCATATATTTATTGTGTATCTAAAAATTCTGCCTATCTCAAAGTCAAATATTTTCTGTCTTTTAAATGTTTGATAGTTTTAAGTTTTGCATTTAGGTCTATGATTTATTTTGTGTTACTTTTTGTATAAAGTGTAAGGGATACATCCAAGTTAATGTTTTACATCTAGATAGTCGATCATTCTAGCATCATTTGTTGATAAGACTTCTTTTTCCATCACCTTGCCTTTGTCTTCATGGGAAATCAAGTGTCCATATACGTGTAGAGTTATTTCTGTTCTACTGACTTATTTTTCTCTCTTTATACTGATATCACACTGTCGTGATTATTCTAGAATTAAATTTATCCCCACCCCCTCTTTGTTCTTCCTTTTCTAAGTGCTTTTGGCTATTCTAGGCTCTCTTTTTGAGTTTTAAAATCCAAAATTCTGAATTTCGAATGAGATTATGTTGAGTGTATAAATCAATCTGGGATGAAGTGACATCTTAGCAACATTGAGTCTTTTCACCTATGAACAAAGCATATTTCTTTCTTACTTGGGTCTCTTTGATCTCTCCCAGCAATCTTTTGTAGTTTTCAGAGTACAATCTTTTGCATCTTTCAGCAGGTTTCTGTCCCCTAAGATTTTCATATTTTTTGATACTATTGTAATTGGTATTGCTTTCTAAATTTCAGCTTCTGATTGTTTGTTGCTAGTATATGGAAAGATAGGTGATTTTCTATATTGATCTTGTAACCTGAAAACTTACGAAACACTTATTAATTCTGGTATTGTCTTTATAGATTCCATTATATTTTTTATGTGGAAAACCATAAAGTCAGTTTTTCTTTTCTTTTCCAACCTGGAGAACCTTTATCCTTTTTTCCATGCCTTATCGCATGATCTAGAACCTCCAGGATAATAGTGAATAGAAACTGTGAATGGTTGGATCTTTGCCTTGTTCCAATGTGCTTAGTTTTCTTTACTGTTACCGTGAAGTTATCTGAAGGCTTCTTGTTCATACTCTTTATCAAGTGAGGAAGTTCTCTTTATTCCTTTTCCTATTTATCAGGTATCTTAGATTTTGCCCGGTGCCTTCTCTGAGTTTGCTGAGCTGATTTTTTTAAGTTTATTAATATGGTAAAATACCTTAATTGATTTTCAAATGTTTGACCAAACCACTTCAGTTTCTGGAGTAAAGCCAACTTGGTTATTAAGTATTATGCTTTTTATGTATTGTTCAATTTGACTTACTGAAATTTTGTTAATAATATTTGCATCTATGTTCATGAGGAATATTGGTCTATTGGTTTCTTTTCAATAACACTTTTGTATGGTTTTGATATCAGAGTTATGTGGTCCTGATAAAATAGATTGGAAAATATTCCCTTCTTTTACATTTTTTCAAAGAGTTTATACAGAATTGGTATTATCTTTTTCTTATATATTTGGTAGAATTTATCAGTGAAGCCATCTGTCATCTGCACCTGAAATTTTCTTTGTGGAAAAGCTTTGGGCTATGAATTAAATTTATGTAATAGACATAGTACTTTTCAGGTTGCTCATTTCTTCTTATGTTAGTT
>CAUYQG010238088.1:0-42434 GCA_963574415.1 Tarsius wallacei | reverse complement strand
CCCCGGGGGCGGGTGGGGGGGCGGGGGGGGCCCCCGTCACCCCCTCGGGGGGTCCATTTTTCAACCCCAACAAAAAAAAAAAAAAAAAAAAAAAAGAAATGCGAAAAAGGTGGCATTCCTGGTACCAAAACAGGTGTCAGAACAGACATTTGGTCCAGAAATTTCACCTTTACTCCTAAGTCCACCCTCCTGCTCCTTCTCCTAGAGCCTCCCTGCTGGTGCATGTGACCTACAGCAACCCCACCAGCTCTCACTCCTCCCCAGCAGGGTCCCTATGCAATGCACAGCGCACAAGCCATCGGGCCAACTGGCCATCCCTATCAGGGAGCAAACAAGAGGCTTAAGCTCCAGTCGCATTTTCTAACCTAGAGCTTCAGACCTCATGGAATCCATGGATAGAGTTAAAGAGGACTGAAAATCTGGATGAAAAAGAAAAATATTATACCATTTGTGTCCCACTAACATCTAACTAAATTTAGGATTTCTCTTTCTACAAAGAATGTAGGCAGTGATACCTTCGTAGTATTATGAAGTAGTATTAGTACTTGTGACCTGATCACCAAAGAAAATCATAGGTGTCTTTACATCAAATATCATTTGCCACAGAAATCTTGGAATATCATATTTATGCACCATTATTTTGAAATTAGAATTGTTTCTAGACCACAGATAGATCTTGTTACTTAACATATTAATGAAAAGGTACATATATTACTATATTACATTTTTATTTCAATAACTATATTTCACTAAAATTATTCTCCTTTGCAAGTTTACATATATTATTTTAATTAAAAAAATAATTTTCACAGAGGGCCTTTCCAAATGCCAAAAGGTCCACAATACAAAAAAGGTTAAGAACCCTTCAATTACAGGTATATACAGATTTATTTATCTTCTGATCCTTACCACTAGGCTGCTTAATCCCCGATGGTAGGTTAAATCTACCCCAAACATGCATTCTAAAGGGAAGATGAGAAGTTCAAGAGTTCATCAGTTCAGCACAAGTCTATCTTGTTGTGAGTTCTGTTTTTGCCTTAATTTATGGATTTTCTGTAACTAAACTGCTGCCTAGTCCCACAGTTCCTCTGTGACTCAGAACTTGCCTTGCACCCCAACCACTGGGCCCCCACTATAAAAAATGTAAAAGACCTCTGGTAATTTCAAATTGGCAAAGTTTCTAGCTCAATGAATTGGGAGATGATTGTGTTGGCCATTTTCTTCTACTGTAAGCCCTAATGCCAGATAGCTGCTGGAGACAGTTCATAAGACATTACAGGTTAAATCATAAAATGACAGCAGAAACTCCAATCTCCTTTATATCAGGAAGAGTCTTCTAGTTGACCATGTTCACGGGAGCACTGGTCTTTGCCAGTTTAGTCTAAGGCTCCCAAAGGCTCTGAAGCTGTGTGAGGTAGGGGAGCTAAGGAACCACCCTGTCTTTCTCAAAGAACGTTTGAGGGTAGGAGTAATGTCATTCCTAGTGGGCAAGACTAGAAGAACTGTAAAATGATCTCATAACTTTTTTAAATGTTGATATGGCCCTGAAAAATCAAGGTTGAGATAATTACAAAATCAACTCGAAGCATGTGAAAGAAGAAAAGTAAAATAAATAACTCAGTGACCAGATAAACAATCTGGAACTTAAAACAACAACAAAAGGCGTTGTCCACCAAGGAAAAGTTCCCTGATTTCCATATAGAAAGAGCTTCTTCTGAGGAACCACCAGTTCTGAAGATCTTCTTGCCTATAAAAAAAACTAAGACTCCTTCTCAATAGCATTTTATTAAATATCTGAAATGTCCTGAGGAAATATGGAGCCGGGATGAAGACAGAGGGAGGAAATTTAAGCATCATGCTCATAATAAGATTTATTCAAGTCACAAAGAAGCTTCTCAGACCTTAAGTCCTCTCTGGTACCCTGTCCAGAAACCATACTATTGACAAATTAACTATTGACAAATTAATGTCAAAAAAATAAGTAAGAAGATGTGCTTTGGTTTTGTTTACTTCATCTTTAAAAATTCTTATTTGAAAATATAAATAAATAGATAAATAAAAATTCATATTGTCTGCAATAGAAATGGCTCTAAGTTCTTTCCTGTAGAGCCCATGCAGACTTTAAAACCAAATGCCATGCTAACATGTAAAACCTAGGGAACTACAGAGTTACCCGATTCATTTCCCTGGGCATGCCAGAATTGGACAATATAGAATTAGAAACATAGCTCTGGATGTTTTGAGGTTACATGGGGTTCTGCCTTAGGACTTGGTACCTCAGTAAGTTGGATTCTTATTTTTTTTTTAATTTCTAAATTCACTTTTACGCATGTTATCAAGTACTATCTAAATGGGGTTCACTATACACAAAAATCAACTCTAAATGGATCAAAGACCAAAATGTAAAACCTCAAACTATAAGAACCTTAGAAAATGCAGAAGACACCCTTATAGAAATTGGAATTGGCAACCAATTCCTGATCAAATCCCCAAGTGCCCAGGCCATAAAAGATAAGATAGACAAGTGAGACTTCACCAAACTGACAAGTTTCTGCAAAGCCAAAAAACCATCAAGAGAGCAGGAAGACAGCCCACGGACCGGGAAAAATATTTTCCAACTGTATTTCTGACAAAGACCTAACAAAAACAAACAGCCTCATTACAAAGTGGGCAAAAGATATGAATAGATACTTCTCAAAAGAAGACATATGAGCAGCCAAGGGATACATGAAAAAATGTTCAGCCTCACTAATCATCAAATAAATGCAAATTAAAACTACACTGAGATACCACGTAACTCCAGTCTGGATGGCCATCATCAATAACTCAAAAAACAACAGGTGCTGGAGAGGATGCGGTGAAAAGGGAACACTTCTACACTGTTGGTGGGAGTAAGAACTAGTGCAGCCTCTGTGGAAAACAGTATGGCAATTCATGAAAGATCTAAAAATCGACCTCCTATATGAGCCAACAATCCCCCTACTGGGAATATACCTGGAAGGACTCAAATAACTCTATGAAAAAGATACTTGCACATGTATGTTTATTGCAGCATTGTTCACAATAGCAAGAACATGGAACCAACCATGCTACCCATCAAAAGAGGACTGGATTTTTAAAATGTGGTACATATATACAATGGAATATTTATTACACAGCCATAAAGAAGGACAAAATCATGAACTTCACAGCAACTTGGATGGACTTAGAGTCTATAATACTGAGTGATGTATCACGGAAACAAAGAACTGAGTATCACATGTTCTCACTCATCAACGGACCTTCAACAATTATCGTAAAACTATAAGAAAAAGATTGGCAGTAAGGGAAACTCCTGGGGCGGAGCAGGGGCGGGGGGGGGGGAAGGGAGGCAGGATTGGCAGTAGTGGGAATCTGCTGGGAGGGGGTGGGGCACACCTCATCAACAAGGGTACCTGTATAATGAACATTTGTATACCTAACCCTAAATTGTATCCCATATCTATAAAATAAAAAAATTAAAAGCTAAATTTAAAAAATTTTTGTTTAAATAAATGGGGTTCAAACTCCTTGGAGTAGTGCATTTCTTTGGTTTCCTTCTCCACAGAGGATACTTATATGGAAATAAAATTGTTTCCCTCAGAGATAGCCCCTTTCCTTTTGTCCAATTGCCACACTGTTGAATATGCCTGGAGTATGGAATACTAAAAGTAGTGAATCATGGTAATGAATTATCTCTTCATCCTGAAGTTCCAGGAAATAAACATGAATGCCACATTGAAAAACAAAGTATAAAAGTCTATTATATTGCAATGACTTCCAAATAATAAAATATATTTTTAAGAAGTCATCAGGCCCAGCATGGTGGCTCATGCCTAAAATTCCAGCAACTTGAGAGGCTGAGAAAGGAGGATCACTTGAGGCCAAGGGTTTGAAACCAGCCATAGCAATATAGCATGACCTGTCTCTAAGGGAATAAAAAACTAGCCAAGCAAAGTGGCACACACCTGTATAGTACCAGCTACTCAGGAGACTGAGTTGGGAGGATCACTTGACCTTAGGAGCTTAAGGCTGCAGTGAGTTATGATCACATCTGTCAATAGCCATGGCACTCCAGCCTGGGAAACATAGCAAGACCCCATCTCTAAAAAAATAAAAATACATTTAAAAGAACTTATCAGTTATCTGTGGTCTTCTTGCATCTGTGATCACCAACCCAGTCAATCTCTCAAAAGTCCCACTGGGGTCTAGAGCAGTGGTTCTTAAATTTAGCTACAGCTTAGGAACATCTAGAAAGATTTTTTTTAAGTTAGTGCCCTAAAAACAGTCTAAACCAATTAAATCAAGATATGTGAGACCCAAACATCAGCATTTCTTTTAACTTCCTAAAAGATTCCTAGCCAAGTTTGAAAACCAGATGCAAGGCCATCAAGATTTCAGAAGTTTGCTTAATCACATTGAGAGTAACCCCAAGGCCATGGCTCTCCCCTCCCCCCCAGAGACAACAATCAGAAATAATCTCCCCCACTTACATCCCAGGGGCTGGGATACCCCAAGGTCTAGACAATCTGACTGCTCACCTGGGCTATATGTTTTAGATGAAGCCCAAGCTACCTGTGGGAAGCAGAGAGTAGAAGGTAGAGTTTTAGGTGATACTGTAATGTATCAGTCCTGCACACTCACCCCAGCATACTGACCAAGGCTTCAGTAGCCATATTGCAACATCTTTCCTCCACCCGATATTGTCTTTCCTATTCATTGTAGCTCAACCTCACACATATAAACAGTATTTATACAGGCGATAAAGGCAATCTATTTACTCCACTGTCAATGGCCCCTGAAACAATCCTACCCTAAGATAAATATCCAGTTGGAGCCAAGCCAACCAAATGAATATAAAGGAGCATGATCTAAGGAGATACGTTTTACATTTTCAATGCTCTCAAATTGTTTGTGCAATTAAAAAATAATTGAAACAAACCAAGACTCCCTTCCCATAGTGAACTAAAAATAGCACTTGAACTGTTTTTTCTTTCCAAAAATGAAAGATAAAACACCAACATGTATCAAGTGCTGTCCAGCGCTCTCTCTTGTGTGCCCTTCTAGTGCATGTGACTGATTCGCACAGCCAGTTAGCACACTCAATGAGTGAGAGTCAGGCCCCAATCTCATTTCGTTCTGTTTTGTGACCACGAGCTGTGCCCTAACTCCTGGCCACCAATGCAGCAAGAGCAAGTGTGGCTCGGAAGGCTCTTGCTGGACCACCTAAGAGTAGGAGCCCACCCCATTCTGTCAAGACACTTTGCCAAGACAAAGCAATCAAACAGGTGCCCAGTCCTTCAGAACTTATAGTTAACTCATTAAAGATACCAGTTGATGACGCAAAACAAAGGAGAAATCCCTAGGTAGACAATTTTTTGTTTTTTAACAGAGACAAGTTTTCACTATGTTGCTCAGGCTGGTCTCAAACTCCTGACTCCACACTATCCTCCTGCCTCGGCCTCCCAAAGTGCTGGAATTATAGGAGTGAGCCACCACACTTGGCTCAAATTCTTATATTTTA
Source organism: Tarsius wallacei (assembly GCA_963574415.1). Lineage (NCBI taxonomy): Eukaryota > Metazoa > Chordata > Mammalia > Primates > Tarsiidae > Tarsius > Tarsius wallacei. Next base: position 36,892 of record CAUYQG010238088.1, on the reverse strand, counting down.
AAGTACCATATAAATATAAGAATAAGACTGAGGGTAATGGTTATGATTTGGAAGAGGAGGTGGAGATGGGAAATTTTTCAGTCACTAAAATTGCCAGCTTGTATACAGCCTTCCTTCTCTTTTTTTTCAGTGGAACAGTTGCCCCTTTTATGGGCTCATTCCTCCACCAGTGATTTGGAACTTTCCCTCCTGTCTCCCAGGGGACTCTCAGTCAATCATCCTCTCTCATAGCTTGACTTCTCCCTAACAGCTCTTTTTCAGTAGCATCTACATCCTCAAGTTTCTCCTAACTTCAAATAGAAAGAAGGAGGAAAATAAAAGAGCTCCAAACCTGCCTCTGCCATGTGCCCTTCTGTTCCTGCCCTATCTTAGCACCCTTGCATAATTGTTCACTGGTCTAACTCCCACTCACTCAGCCCACCCAGCCTCCATCACTCCTACTCTATTTAAACTGCTATTGACAAGATACGCAATGAGTCCCTTTTATAAAGTCCACAGGAGACCTTCAGTCTCTATCTTCCTGAACCCATGTGACCACTACCTCCTGGAAACCCTGTCTTCCTCACTGTCCTGCACCCCATTCCCTCCCATTCTTCTCCTTTTTGAGTTACCCCTTCTGTCTCCTCTGGCTGTTTCTCTCCCCTTGCCCAGCTTTGAGGTGTTACATTCCTCAAAGATCACGTTCTATTTCTCATGCCACACCCTCTTGGTGGGTGAATCCCCATGACTTTGATTAGCATCTATATCTGGATAACTTCCAAATTTATATTTACAGGCTTGTTATTTCTGCAGAATTTCAGGTCTGATATGTCCAACATCTCCACTTGACTTCACAGACATCTCAAACAGGTCCAAATTAGAATTTACTCCTTCCACTAAATCCACTCCTCTCTTTGTGCTCCCTGTTCTTCTGTGCTTCCCAGGCAATGGCACCACCATGTAACTGGTTGCTCAAGTTTAAAAATTTGGCATCATTCCTGTCTTCTTTCTGTTCTGTAATCTGTCTATCCAATAAATTCCCAAGTCCTGTTGATTCTGTCTGATAAATAATATTTTCAGTCCATCAGTTACTTCTATTTCCTCTGCTAAAGCTGAGGCCGCCATCATCCCTTGCACTGATTATGGCAATGAACCCCAAATCTCCTCCCTGCATCCAGCCTAAAACCCCTCCAGCCATTCTCTACATTGGCACCAATTGATCTTTCAGAAATCAGGTGCTGAACGTCCCCCTCCACCACCACATATGCACACTCAAAATCCTTTGTATGTTCCCCAGTGCCTCAGCATAGATGCACAACAACACATCAGTAGGTAAAAGACATGACAGAACAAATTTACAAAGTTTGTCCCAGGCAGGAGTTTTTTGTTATTTTAATTTTCCAATATATTGCTTGAGCTCCATTTTATAATTATAAGACATCAAACCTTATACTAAATGTGCTAAGAAGCTGGTTACCAATATTTTGTCCTAGAGACTTTGTAAGGGAAAGATCTACATATGTTTTTACTGAGCTAAAGCAGATCTGTCATAAACTGTACTTGGAAACAATGTGAATGATACAGTGATAAGGAAATATTCCAAGAGTTGGAAAAATACGTATCTCCCTGACATCTAAAACTAGGATTCAGATCTTAAACATTAGTGAAAATTAGAAGCAATGTCTCTTGAGTGTACCTGCTGCCAGTTGATGGCTGAAAAAAAAAGCTCTAGGACTGTCTCTATGGATATCAGCAGAAAACCCGGTTCAGACATTCCCAGACAGCATAAAAGCATGGAGGTTTGAGGACTAACTCACAGACACGTCATCCTGAATCAAGTTCAGAAACAAATTCTACATCAAAATAAAGCTTGTCTATAGTTTAACAGTAATAGATTGTATATTTCAAGATAACTAAAAGATAAGAATTGGAATGTTCCCAACACAAAGAAATGATAAATCTTTGAGGTGATAGATATCTCAGTTACTCTGATTTGATCATTACTCATTGTATGTTTATATCAAAATATCACATGTACCCCCATAAAGTTGTACAAATATTATGTATCCACAGTAACTAAAAATAGTGAAACATGTATTTAATAGGAAGGAAGGAAGGGAGAGAGGAAAGGAGGGAGGGAGGAAGGGAGGGAGGGGGGAAAGAAAGAGAGAGAGAAAGAAAGGAAAGAAGGAAAGAAAGAAGGAAAGGAAGGAAGAAAGGAAGAAAGAAAGAAAGATTGATTTAGATATCCCAAAATTAATAAAAAAGAAAGTCAAGTTTTTCAAGGAATGCGTGCATGTGTGTGTGCGTACATGTGGTATTTGTGTGTGCATGCCTGTGGTTTATTTAGGGCTCCACATACAATCAACTAATAACCTCTCCCACCTCTACACTAGACCATCACCACACAACATGTACACACACACACACACACACACACACACATCACTCATGTATTTACACAAAATTTACTGAGTCCATCCATCTACTTAACGCTTAGCTTACATTAGATCTAATCCTCACAACTGCACTGCAGCATATGTACTATTTTTTCCACTTTCCAGAAGATTAAACTGAGCCCCTGAGGGTCCAAGGTCCTGTGACAAGTAAGTAAAGGAAGTCAGGACTGGAACCCTGTCTGTTCAATTCTGAAGCCAGCCCTCCTTCTACTACCTTTCTTCCTCCTAAGTCGTCATTCTCCTAGTTCTGGTTACAAGAAATGTCAGTGGGAGTGGCTCTGCTTTACGATAAACCATCCTGATAAAAATACTCCAATGATTATTTCTGAGATGTCAGAGCTGAAAATGTACAGATTTCACAGGACGAAGAAACTGCCAAGTTATTATTGCGCAACCAAAGCATGGCAAGAAACCAAGGAGGCCAAATGTGTGTTGGAAAAATCACAGATGTCATCCGGGAATGTTCAGAGCATTGGGATTTCAAGCTGAGACTGTCTGGCTTCCACCGGAACCACAGCCTTTTAAGGCTAAACCAAGGCCATGACTTCCTCAGCTGAATCAACCTGACGCGCTGCCTGTTTCCTTAGCTCACTGGGATCCTACTGGCTGAGCGTAGGCTCCATCATGGAAAGAACACCACCTCCAGGGAGAACTGGGCTAGTCCCCATGTCGAACTAGATCACAAACACCCACCTTGTCATAAAGCTGCTATGAGTCTTGTGATGGGAAGATGGGGGAGGCAACGCACTGGGGTCAGCAGTGGAGATATTTAGGCTCCCCAGAGAAATTAGTCACAAGTCTTATCCCTCCATCTCCATTTACAGTCATTTATTTGGGAGCAACAAGCTTTAAAAAGGTAAAAACAAAGGCCTCCTCCTCCCCACACACCCTAGCATATGTTCTGAAGTTCACAGGAAGGCTTCTCATTTGCTCTGAGGCCCATGGGCTGTCTGCTAACAGCTGGGTCTTCCCATGAACAAATTGAACAGTAAATGTTCCGTGGTGAAAAGGACTTCGGGGAACAAAATCAGCCATTTATTTGACTTGCTTCATTAGATATAGTGCCATGATACCAAAACTCTGGGAAAAAGAAGGAACTTGGCAGAAATCAGCTACACAAGGAGAACTCTTGGTTCTGATAACTCCCATTAACCAGTGGTTGAAAAATAATGAAGAGGTATGATCCTGCAAAGTTGAACCCACATGAATGCTTCAGAAAATGGAGTGTGCACAATGCTGCCAAGTAACATTTCTTCCAAATATTGATGACTCTCTACAGACTATGAAAAATATTTGTCTGAGCTGTTATTTCAACTGCTCCATTCTCAGCTAGTAGGGTATCCCAAAAGCAGGTAGTAAGCTATAGCAAAACATGTGTTCAGAACTTTTCCCCAGATGTAAATTACTAATGTATGACTCTTAAGGTGCTAAGGTAGGGTAAGGAAACTTTGCTAAGGATCCCAATGTTCCTTCAGAGAAGAAAGAGGCTGAAATCCCTTAATGGAAACTCATCAAGATGAATTGGGGTGACCCTGACCAAAGCCCCAAGACAAGAAGGAGCTACCAGCTGCTTTAAGAGACACATTAGGGGTAGAAAGAGATTGGACTGGTGGGCAGGCCTATACACCAAGATGGACCTCTCACCATGAGTAGTGGTTCTGGTTCTCAGAAGCTATAACTATCAGGACTGGTACTAACCCAGCTCTACTGCAGACAAGCTTGTGCCCTAGAGAAGGCAGATATAAGGGAGCATAAGAGGACACAGGTCAATTTTTGAATGGTGTATTCCTGTGTCAGGAAATGTCGGAGAACCACTGTGGCTGGGGCAACTGCTGGAAAAAGGGGCTCTACCCCTCCCTCCATGTTCTGTGTTAAGTCATTTAATTTGCATTTTCGGGGATGACAGGGTTAACACCAGCTTTCCCACTTGGCAGCCTGGTTCTACGTTGCAAAGCAGCAAGCTTCGGGGGATGAATATGGCATCTTCTAGCTTAATGGAGTGTGGCTGCCACTGTGAGGTGCCTCACAGACCTCCTCCTACAGGGAGTAGAATTGATCCAGGGTCCCAATGGCTATATTTTAAGTCCATTGCTATGTTTGTACCATGATTTTGCTTTGCAAGGGCTGCTCTTGGCCAATGACAGGGTGTTGAGGGGGATGGCTTTTTTGGTTGACTCCGGCACAAGAACTCCCAGTGTCTTTGCTAAAGCTTCCTTAGACCGCAAGACAGCTGGGAACGCTTCCACCTAGCCTCTCAATCTCCCCTTAACTCAGGATCAGGCTCACATCATTATCCAGCTGTTAAACCCAGCCCTCAGTGGTTCCCTTGCTGTGTCCTTCCACACAGGCGTTTTCCCTAATAAAATCCTGGAACATTTAATATTATCTTCATATCTCTTCAGAGAACCCAACCCCAGGAGAAATAGGTGAATTGTGTTTGCAGGGGCAAAGAGGAAGGGTCTCAGATTGTCCCTGGATATAAATTAGTATCCCCAAAGATCTTAAAATTTTCATAAGAGAAGTCGGGAACACTACAGAGGAGTTCAATTTGATTGATTGTGTCTGAGATAGATAAAGATAGATAGATAGATAGATAGATAGATAGATAGATAGATAGATAGATAGGTAGATAGATAGATAGATAGATAGACAGATAGATATACAGATTATCCATTGTGCAAGTCTAAGCCAGAAGGGAAGCATCGAGTGAAAGGACAGCCCCTAAACTCATAGCAGGAGGAAAAGCGGGCAAAGATGACATATACCTCGGAGGAGACTAGTTTTGCCTTGGCCAAGTGACTTCCAAAATGCAATGGGTACCATAGTATTCTGTGGTGACCTGCAAGCACTGCTTAGTTTCCATGTGTGATGAGAGTTGAGCAGTCGCCAAATCCCATTGGCTTGACACTATGCTACCAGAGGCCTGATAAAGTTCTTTTTTGTTGTTGTTCTTTTTTTTTTTTTTTTTTAATTGCTTGAGGCCAAGGGTTCAAGACTATGGTGAACTATGAGATAAAGTTCTTTAGACGATGCTGCACTGATCACCAGCCATTGGGCCCTGGACCCAACTGAGAGTAGAACAAGACAGTTCTTCTAGAGAGAGGGAGACAATCCCAGGATTCTTCACTTTCTGCCCAATGTCCAATTTACATAAAACTGATAACAGATATTTTAATCCATCAAGTATTCATTATGTGCAAAGATTTTATATTCCTTCATTTCATTCATCCATTTATTCATTCATTTATTAAGCTTCTACTACATGTCAGCACTCCAAGAAGCCAAGGACACAGCAGAGAAAAAGGATAAAAAGTTCTAGCTTTCATTAAGCTTACATTGTAGTGAAGAAGAGAAAGATAAAGTTAAAAAAAAATAAAGAGAGTACACAGAGATACATATTTTGAGTAATGATAAATATCAAAAAGAAAACTAAAGCAGAGAAAGATGCTAGAAAGTTGTGGACAGAGGGGGAGAATCTATGTCACAAATAGCAGGCAGGGAAAGCTCTTCTAAGGAAGCAATAATAGCAGAGATCTAAAAGAACTGAGGAAGATACCTGTGTAAAAGTCTGAGCAATGAACAATTTAATTAACCCACACAACAAGGCATTATCCCCCTATCATAGAAGCAGCAGCTAAGGATCAGAGAGTTTAGACACTCAACTGGATCTCAAGCCAAAACTCGTGTTGTTAACCATGATGCCTTTGCCATCAAGATGGATTCCAGAATTTTCTCACTTTCCAAAATCAAAGAGAAAACTCCAGCTTCTGTCTATTCTCACTGACATCTTTGGCAGCCTTTCCAGTTTAGTTGTTGGAGTACAGGAGAGCCATGAAAGTACAGGTGACAAAGAACTAGCTATGCTGGGGCAGCCCCTGCCCTTGCCACCCCCTGTGCCCAGCACACAACTACACCTAACCTACCTGTTCACCAGCAATGCCTGGGGCTTCCTTTGAAGCAATGGAAGTCCGCCTTTTCTCATCTGGGGGCCTTCATTCCTGAGCAGTGTATGCTGGGGCCAAGACCTTGAAGAAACTGGCCAGGCCCTGTTTCTTCAAAGGCTATTCATTGCATAAATAGGCAAGGAAATGTTCTAGCTGAACAAATAGTGGAATCTTACTTAAGCTTAAACATGGAAACTTGTGAAATTGTCAGCATTGTGTGTGAAAATCACAACCTGATTAAAGCTCACAATGGAAAAAAATGAGCCACCAATAGCTGTCACAAGTGTAAGTTATGAACTCAGAAATAATGGCTGAGTGCTCTCAGCTTTACAAATTGCTTTTCCTTCAACTGTGCTTGACACATAACAAGCCCTCAAAATGAAAGCTATTATTATTATTGCAATCATCAGTAATCATCATCATAATCACTGTCATCATTGTAACTCCTTTTCCTATCCAAAGACCTGGTAGTTAGGGAAATGAGGTGATAACAGGGACCTGAGGAAGTTGTATATGCCTGTAATGGTTAACTAGCCTGGGCGGAGGTCCCGGTGGGGAAGCTCTAAAACCAGCCTTCAGCAAGAAAAATTGTGACTCACTAAACCCACAGATATTTATGTTGTTTCTGCTGCAAAAAAAAAAAAAAAATCCTTCCCTCCTGGGTAATAACTGAGTCCCATAAATAGAGTCTGAACTTCTACCAGTCACCAAAAATAAACTGGTAGAACTTGTAGACACACCACCAGCTCTGTTGCGTCATTTGACTTTTGCCTTCTTCGCATCACCTGCTTCATTTAAACCCCAATCTAATTCGTTTTTTACCAGAGTCCCTATATATTAATGGTTGTTTACAGCTAGCTTGTGATGGTTTATGTTCCCATGGAAGTTATATGCCTTTTAAAGGGAACAACTGAGAGTTTATTAAAATTTATAATAAGATTCTACAATGAGGAGCCTCACTGTGCCTTTTTTAAAAAAATCATTTTAACTATGTAGTCATATAAATGTTTGTTCTCAGGGGCTTTTCAAAACATAGCCTTAGCTTTTGGTTTTCTTTTTCACTTCCAGGTGTATTTCTTGGCAGTGCTGAGGATCTGTGAGAGACCAGATGTGAAAGTAAGGAAGCAGGATGGTTGTGGAGGAAAGTCACTGCCCAGAGAATAAGAAGACCTGGATTCTAAACTAAGCTCTGTCATTAACTAGTTGTGATACTCAAGGCTAACTGCTTAATCATTTTTGACCATGTTTGTTAATTTGTAAAACGTGGGACCACGTTTACATAATCAGTTTGGTTTTTTGCCAGTGATAAAGTGTTTGGGACATGTTTCCATTCAAACAACGCTCTTCCTTTTGGATGGGCCAGTGAGATCCCCATGGTGGAGAGAGTGAAATTCCCATGATGGAGCCAGTATAGTACTGCCCAGGAAGAAGTAAGGGGAGGAGCCCTGGAATCCCCATTAAGTAATAGCTCTTAGCTCAGAGGCCCTTCCCGTACTTGACTGGAGGGAAAACCTTCTCTCACAATATTGATGAGGATTTTCAGTTGAAACACGGCACACACTGGCAGTCTGTTCCCATCATCTAAGCACTTTGCATATATTAAAACCTTTCTTTACCTCTCAGTTCCAATATGGAACTCAAGCCCATGTGAATACCAAAACAAGAACATTAACCCAAAACATTTTCTTACTGTTTCTTCTCATGTTAAAAAATAACCTTGTTTTTCTTATCACAAAAGATATACACATCTATTGCTAAAATATATATGCAAAAATGAATACAATCTATTAACCTCCCATTCAGAGAGATAATGAGATTTTGGTTGTCTATCATTTCAGAATGTGTGTGTTTGCACGCATGAGTACCCATCTGCACATGCAATGCACACATGTATATTTTTTAAATTAGACCATATTGTTTTAATGTTTTGTGGCATACTTTTTAGTTAACACTATGTCATGATCGTTTTTCCATCCTGTTACACCATCTTCCCCAACTTAATATTCAATTGTAAGAGTTACCCGTTATGGTATTTTTTTTTTTTTTTTTTTTTTTAGTCAGTCTCACTCTGTCACCCAGGCTGGAGTGTAGCGGCATGCTCACCACCACAACCTCGACCTGCTGGGTTCAGGTCATCCTTCTGCCTCAGCCTTCCAAATAGCTGGAACTAGCTGCCACCACACCCGACTTTTTTTTTTTTAATTGTAGAGATGAGGTCTTGCCAAGTTATCCAGGCTAGTCTCAAACCCCTGGGCTCAGGCAATTTTCTTGCCTCAGTCTTCCAAAGTGCCAAAGTGCTGGGATTACAGGCTTGAGCCACCATTCCCGGCCGCCATTATGGTTTTAACTGATTCTATGATATTGGACATTGTGGCTGCCTTTCTGGAAGATTCTCTTGGATTGGTCAGTGCACCTCCTTGTTTGCCTTGGAGATTCTGGCAGGTTTACATATTATGATCATAGATGCAAATGATAGAACTGAAAGAAGTCTTACCTTACAGGTCACCAGGCTCAAACCTTCTCTTTTTGCACAGATGAGATTGTGGGTCAAAAGAGGACATAGGATTAAATCAAGGATATATATTTTATAGATGGAAGTGGAGATTAGAATCTGTATCACATCCAGTCATATCCAGTGCTTTCCCCACTACTTTTACATAAAATTATCCTTGCAATTGATCCATTTCTATTTCAGTCTAAACTCTCCACTTTGTAATCTACAAACCATAGCAGACATTTAGAATATTAATTCCTTTATCAAGTCATTTGATTTCCTGACAGACTGAACTCCTTCCTTCCCTGTTACAGGGGAGACTTTTGAAAAGCCATCTGTTTTTCTTAATAAGTGAGGCCAAGTTCTCTGTGTAAGTATAGGGTGGCCAAAACTAGGATTCGTGGATCACTTCATTTTTGTTGCTCTTCTCCTCAGGGAATGATAACCATAGCAGAGAAGCCTAGATAAAATTGTTTTTACTAGTGTTTGAAATGTTTTATAAATGACTTTGTACTTAGATATCACTGACTAACAAATAGTATATCAAAGGTGGAAGGCACTCTAGAGATGACCAAGTCAAGCTCCTCATTACACAGAGGGAAAAAGACCCAGAAAAGGAATGAGACATGCTTAACTAGATAGTGATGGAGTTTGAACAAGATAGTACATCTTCTTAGTCCCGTATTTTTTACATTAAACCCGAGACCAGGTACATGGCTAAGAAGCTATGTGGAGTGTGGATCAGAAGGTTTGAGGGTAACAAGGATATTCCAAAGACCTCATATCATCATCTTCCTCCAGGTTCTGAAAGGTGTTTTCACATGTTAAATCAAAAGCAGTAACAAAATAATTAATGCTCACAAAGTGTTCTCAATTTTCTCAACTTTCTCGCTGTAAATTGTAGAGAACCTTTGCACAGCCCTTCTGGAGAGGGCTAGTCTGTAACTGCACTAAGTTGTATTTATTCTATATTACTTTGCAATAAAAAGGAATGAACTACTGATACATGCAACAATATGAATATATCTTAAAAACACAATGTGGAAAGAAAGTAGCCAGACACAAAAGAATACACCCTTTATTTATTGTAATATCTATAATAAATAGAAGCAGGCAAAAAAAATCTATAACTAAAAAATGATTATATGATCAGAAAGTATTTGCCTGCTGCAGGGAGGAGGTGAGAATTGACCAAAAGGGGCATAAAAGAACAGTATGGGGTATTCTATATGTTTAATATCTTTTTTGGGGAGAAGGATATACAGCTATATATAATTGTTAACAGTCATTGAACAGAGCACTTAACATCTCTGTATTTTGTTGTATGCAAATTTACTTCAGTTTAAAAAATTATTTTAAAAGAAAAGTAAAAGGATAAAAATATATATACCATGCAAACAGCAACCATAGAGAATTGGAATGGCTATACCAGTATCAGAAAGAATATATTGTAAGACAAAAATTGTTACTAGAGATTAAAAAGGACATTTTCAGTGATAGTTTACTCCATAAGGAAGATAAAACATGTATAAACATATATGCAACTAAAAACAGAATCCCAAAATACATGAAGCAAAAACTGACAAAATTGAATGGAGAGATTAACAATTCAACAATAATAGTTGTTTTCTTTAATTCCTTACTTTCAATAATAAGTAGAAAAACTGGGCAGAATATCAACAGAAACACAAAGGACTTAAAAAAACACTAAACCACATAGGATTATCTATAATATCTACAGAACACTCCACTCAACAGCAATAGAATGCACATTCCTCTGAAGTGTACATGGAACATTCTACAGAAATAGATGATATGCTAGGCCATAAAACAAGTCTCAGCAGATTTTAAAATACTGATATCATGTAAATTTGGTTGTATGACTCCAAGGTTACAAAACAATCATAAAAGAAAATGGCGGAAGGCACAAATATGTAGAAATTAAGCAATACTGTATACATTTACATAACCAATAGGTCAAGGTAAAACTAATTGCAAGAAAAATTAGAAAGTATTTGAGGGGAATGAAAATAAAAATACAACATACCAAAAGCTATAGGACATAGCTAAATCAGTGGTTAGAGCAAAATTTATAGCAAAAATGTCTACTTTTTAAAAAAGAAAATCTCAAATTAATAATCTAACGTTCCAATTTAGGAAACTAGAAAATAAGAATTAAGCTGGAAGCAAGCAGAAGGGAGAAAATAATAAAGATTCAAGTAAAAAAAATAAAATAAAGAATGAAAAAATTCAGAAAATGAATAAAACCAAAAGTTAATTATCTGAAAGGAACAAGATTGACAAACTTCTAACTAGACTGATCAAGAAAAAAAAGAAAGAAGACTCAAATTACTAAAATCAGGAATGAAAGAAGGAACATTACTATCAACTTTACAAAAATAAAAAGGATTATAAGAGAATACTATGAAAAATTGTATAGCTAACAAATTAGATAACTTATGTGAAATGAACAAATTCCTAGAAAGACACAAATTATTGAAATTAACTCAAGAAATAGAAAATGTGAATAGACCTATAACAGGTAGAAAGATTAAACTAGTAAAGAAAAAACTTCCCACAAAGAAAAGTGCAGGACTAGATGGCTTCACTGGTAAATTCTGATAAACATTTAAAGAAGAATTAACATCAGTTCTTTACAAACTCTTTTAGAAAACAGAAGCAAAGGGAACACTTTCCATCTCATCTTAGTGTTACCATGATGCCAAAGCCACACAAAGACATCTCAAGAAAAAGATACCAATATTCTTCATGAATATCGATACAAAACCCAAAACTGAGTCCTGCAGCAAATTAAAAAGTACACAACAGTCAAGAAGCATTTATTCCAAGAATTCAGGGTTGGTTTAACATTTGAACATCAATAAATATACCACAATAGAATAAAGAAAAAAAATCACGTAATTATTTCAATAGACATATTTAAAATGTTGATAAAATTAACATCATTTCACGATAAAAATAATAATAATAAAAAGAAAACAACAACTAGGAAACTCTCTCAGTCTAGCAAAAAGCCTACTACTAACATCATACTAAATTGAAAAGGACCAAGTGCTTTCCCTTCATCTCAGATGACATAATCTTATATAGAGAAAATGTCAAAGAATTTACTTTTTAAAAGACCTACTACAATTGATAAATGAGTTCAGCAAGGTCATTGGATACAAAGCCAATATACAAAATCAATTGTATTTCTATATACTAATAATGAAAAACCAAAATATAGTTAAGAAAATTCCATTTATAATTAGCACCAAAAAGAATAAAATTCTTAGGAACAAATTTAACAATATGAGTATAAAATTTGTATACCGAAAACTACAAAACACAAGTGAAAGATATTAAAGAAGTTCTAAATGGAAAGAAATACTATGTTTGCAAATTGGAAGACTTAATATTGTTAAGATGGCAATACTTCCCAAGTTGGTGGACAGATTCAGTGCAATCCTTATCAAAATCTCACTGACTTTTTTACAGAAATTCACAAGATGATCCTAAAATTCATATAAAAATAGAAGTCCTATAACAATCTTGAAAAAGAATAACAAAGTTAATGGATTCATATTTCCCAATTTCAACACTTACTACAAAGCTACAACAATCAAAACAGTATGGTACTGGTGTAATGATAGACATATAAATTAATGGAATAGAATTAAGAGTCTAGTAAATCCTCACATTTGTGTTCAATTCATTTTCAATAAAGAGGCCATGATAATTCAATGGGAAAAAAAATAACCTTTACCAAGTGGTGCAGGACAACTAAATATCCACATGCAAAAGAATGAATTTGCACACCTACCTCACATGATACATACAAATTAACTAAAAGTACATTACAGGTCTAAATGTTAGAGCCAAAAATTTTTGAAAATCATATATCTAATAAAGAACTTATATCCAGAATGTATAGAGAACTCTTACAACTCCATAATAAAAAGACAAATAGCCTAGCTATTTTTAAATGGGCAAAGTATTTGAATAAAAATTTCTCCAAAGAATATATATGAATGGCCAATAAGCACATGAAAAGATGCTCAATATCAATAGTCATAAGGAAAATGTAAATAAAAAAACCACGAAGATATGCCACTTCAGCCCCAACAGAATGACTACAATTAAAAAAAAAAAAAAAAAAAGACAATAAGACGTATTGATGAGAACTAAAGGAAACTGGAATATTCATACATTGCTGGTGCAAATGGAAAGTGGAACAATGACTTAGGAAAACAATTTGACAGTTTCTCAAAGTGATAAACATAAAGGTACCATATTACCCAGCAATTTCACTCCTAGATATTTACCCAAGAGAAATGAAAACATATATTCACTTGAAAACTTAAACACAAATACTCACAGAAGCATTATTCCAAGTAGCCAAAAGGTGAAAACAATCCAAATGTCCATCAACTGATACAGAGATAAACAAATAAGGTATACCCATACAACAGATTATGAAGCAATATAAAGGAATGAAGTACTGAGACATGTTACAGCATGATCCTCTAAATGTTGTTCTTCAAAATACGTAATCCTTGAAAACATTATTTTAAGTGAAAGAAACCAGTCACAAAAGGCCACATATTGTGTGATCTCATTTATATGAACAGTTCGGAAAAGGCAAATCTATAGCAACAAAATGGTTTTCTGGGGCTCATGAAGGGATTAGGAGGTAGTTGGGAAATGACAGAAATGACAGATAATGACAAGGTTTCTTTTGGAATTAATGGAAATGTTCAAATTTAGATTATGACAATTTATGCACAATTCTATGAATATTCTAAAAATCACTGAATTATACACTTGGAACAGGTAAACCATATGCTATGCAAATTATATCTCAATAACACTGTTAAGAAAAAAAAAAAAGAAGAAGCCAGGGTAGAGGTTTAGATGCTCCATATCTTGAAAAGTATAGCTACATTTTCCAAGTCAGAGGAAACTTGAACAATACGATGGTATTTTTTAATGTAATCTACAAGTCATTTTTGAAATGATTTGAGGATGATTACCCAAGTATATACAATAAAAATTGGAAATATTTGTGGATAAAAATAAGAGGAAAATCAGACAAAAAGACCAAAAGAAAATGTAATAGAAAGATACATGTCATCAGTTAATATACACTACAGTTATATTTTGCTCTGAGTTTTCTGGTGCCAAGAAAAAGAGGGGTAGGAGTGGGCAATACAGTAAGATACAAAGAAAGTTTTTATTCATGACACTTAATTCTGAAAGAATAATCAGAGAGATGTAGCCAATGTCTACAGATGTAGTCTCTGTCCTCTGGAAGCTCATAGTTCAGAAACAAATAAATAGGCAAATAATTAAAATCAGTGAGGTAATTGCTATAATGAAAGTATGTACAAGCTATAATGGAGGCATAAAAGAAAGCATTCTCATTCATACTTTGAATGTGGTAGAGTCAAGGGAGTCTTCATTAAAGTGGAGACATTTGAGGTAGATTGAATAGGAGAGTAAGGTCAGTAGCAAGTAGAAGATCATTCCATGCATCTGCAGAGGCTAAAATTGCCTAACGTATTTGGTAAACTGTAATTGGTCTTATAAGGCTGGAGTATGAAGATAAAATAAATAATAGCTGAGGGTGGTAGGAAGGCTGGGATCTTACCATGGAAGGTCTTATATGTCATGCTGAGGACTTTGAACTTTAACCTATAGGCAGTGGAAGCCATTGAACGGCCAGTTTTGAGTAGAGAGAGTATAATCCTTGGAATGTAAAGTTCGTTTCCAAAGCATATCTAAATAATTCCTGCCTTTGGATGTAATTCTAAAAGGTAGTAATTCCAGATCTAGAAAATCCAGTTATTTGTACAGGAACTATTTTCCATATTGAAAAATATGGTTAATCTGGAATTATTGGATGTGTGAGCTTCAAGTAGTTTCCGTTGTAATTATCATAGCTTTCTATTGAGCTCAGGACATTTCTACCTGGTTCCAGTTTTTACAATTCAAGCAGATTAAGTCAGTGTCCGTGTAAATCTGTTGTCATGAAAATGGCAACTATCCACATACGGGTGGAAAATGGGCTTACTGGAGGAAGCATGTAAGTAAAGTAGGGAAAAAAGCATCTAACAGATGATAGAGATAGAGTTAGAGTTAGAGATGAAGACAGATAGAGATAGAGAGATGGAAGGAACAGGGAGACAGAGAGATGCCAGATGTTGGCTGGGCTGGTCATTTTACATATCTCATCACTCTTTATCATCAATGCAATGCAGTAAGATAGATATTGATGCCAATTCACAGATCAAGATTTTTTTGACTTATAGACTTTAATGGTGCTCTCACTGGGTGGAATAGCATGGTTGCCTATTTTTATAGTAGTTCTAATCCTTACCACTGAGAGCATTGGAGTGACACTTCCCGTATTTTTGTCAGCAGAGAAGTAATAGGGACCGCTCTCCTTAAATGGCAGGTGTGATATCTCAAGCACAAAAGATTGGGTGACTCATTCAACAAGTCAACAACAAACGTAGGACAGGAATATTTCCTGATAATTGGTCCAGTATTCCTTCCACTTAGTCATTTTTCTCACATAAACAAAAAGTCATAAATTTGTTGGGAACCATATTTGCTATGTTCCTTTTCCCATCTAGTTGCCACAATAGAACACTTTAGTCTCCCTGGAATACCATTCAACCTCTACACAGTCCTACAACCCTAAAACAAATACCCACTTCACTACCCCATCATAATGGCCAGACCAATAGTCCTTTCCTTTTAACTTTGCATAGAATAATATTATTTCTCAATCAATTAGCTCTGATCAGTATCGTGGTTATCACTACTTTTATTCTTCAAGCTTGATAGAACACCAGCTGTGTTTAACAAATGAAACAAGAATGGCTTCCAGCCAAGTGCAACTACATTTTTTCCCAAGAATAAATACTCCATGAATTCTAGTGACAAGAGCACATAAACGAGGTCTATAGTTCTGTCTGTGGCACAGGGAAAAATCCTCTGGACTTCAAAGACGTTCAACAGCTCACACAGAGAAAACTGAATGCTCTGTCATGCTATCTGGATCAAGGGACTTCCCCAAGGGACTGGCATGCCAGTGTTGGAAAGGTGGCTGGACCCTCATCATTGAGGCCTTTGAAACCTTGCACCAGAAAACCCAAGGGCCTTTCTCTAGCCTACACCCCTGGGACTTCTGGCACAGCCAGATAACCAGCCAGTTGTCACCTACTGTCTAGGACAGTCTCTTGCTACCTGCCCATGCAAGCTCACTAAACCTGCCATGCAGCAGAAGTATCAGTGGTTCTTTATTAAAATAGACAGGAAAAGCAATCATGTTTTATCTCTCACCTAGACTAGTAGAAAGCCCCCTGTCATCCTCCCTCCCTTCTGAGCTCAGTTCTTCCAATGCACCTCAAAGCTGCTGCCAGGAGCATATAAAATACAAATGCGACTTTTTGACCTATCTGATTAAAAACTGAAATTAGAGCACCCCTGGCAGCAAACTGAAGCCCAGACTTCTTCAAAAAGCATTCCAGAGCCTTTACAACCTGATGCCAACCCACCTCTCCAATAATATCCCCAACAGTTGTGCCCTATACACTGGATGCTCTGGCCTTCCCAGGTAACTCTCTGTTCCCTGAAAATGTTGCACACATTTTTATTCTATATGACTTTCCTATCACTATTCAATATATCTAGAATACATCCTCCACCTCACTCCATCCACCTGATAAGTCTCCAATCGTTCTTTGAGAACCAGTTCAAATGTAACTGACCCCTCTGATGCTTTTTTCTGACCATCCTAGGCCAAATTAACCAGTCCTTCCTCTGTGTCCCTATACATTGCACTTATACTGATTTCCCCATCTCAATAGATGAAAAAGCCAAAACTCAAACCCAAGTTCTCTGACTCCAAATTCCAAGGTCATTGCCTAAGCATTCATCTGCTATGCCACTTTGCCAATGAAATCATGCCTGGTATATGGCCAATTATGGGTACTCAGTAAACGTACAATGAATGAATGAATGAATGAAAGACAACCTTCTACTCTCTCCCCCACTGCCCACTCACACTCCATTCTCCAAACTAGAATTTATAAAGGAAGCTTGCTCAGATGCATCCAAATGATCAGGTACTATGGATCATGTGATCAGGCCCCAATTTAGGGATACTGCAGCTATAGATCTTATAATCATGCAGGTCCTCCAATGCTCATGATGCTCGTTGGTTAGGGACAAAGGAGGAAAGAAAAAGAGAGCACTGTAAAATGTCCAAGGAGATGCCTGGCCCAAGGAGTAGTTTGCTTTCAGCTCCCTAACATACCTCGTAATATAGCCTCCGAGCATTTGAGTCCTCCGGGGGCCAGCAGCCAAGTCTGAGCTGAAAGCATCACATGTTGTTCGGGAGAAAGAAGCCAGGGTGTCCAGAGCAATATAAATACAGAGACAGATAGCACAAGCAGGCCCTATGGAGAGATGCCAAGCCTAAGAAAGTCAAAAGGCTTTAAGCTCTGAATCCATTCTCTGTCAAGGAAAAAAGAAATGTGGAAGATAAAAGAAAAAGAAAAAATAAACTTCTTGATTTTGTCTTTTCACACACACACACACACACAAAAACTCTCTTCAAGAAGCAGTAAATAAAATCCTCCCAACTCACTGGGTGCTCCCAACTCATTGAGACACTAGCCCTTGAAGGAAGAATGAATAGGCAATTCAAAATGGGCTTTCCTGCCCTAGGCTGAGTCTGAAATCGTCCATTTTGCCAGCAGTATTCTGTCTGCCAATCTACCTGCAAAGAAAGGAGCCATTTAAAACTCCACATCCACCCAAGATGGCTGTTGTACAAAACACACATTCACAGACTCCCCTCAAAATCTGGTAAGGAAGGAGGAAGGAGAAAAAAGCAAAGGAAATATTCTGGCAGCTTCTAGACTTTAGAAATTCCACAAGCAAAGACACTGCCAACATCTATTTGACAGGATGTATAGAGAGTTAATAATGTGAGTGTTTACAGAAATTTCCAATTTTTAAAAAAACTATCTGATAGTTTTTAAAAACCAGTGTAATTTAAGTATAGAGAGAATCATAGTCTATTGGAGAATGCTATTATGGAGTCTTTGGCTAGTCTCATTCATACCTGAATGTATGGAATTGCCATTTCCAAAAACCATGAATTTGAAGGCTGGCTTGTTAAAACAACAGTGTTGCTTCACGATGGAAGATGAATGAATGCTACCAACAGAGAGGGGGATGCAGGCTGTGGAACAGGGTTAGAACTGGCTCTCATAGAACCTATTGCCATTTTGGTAATAAACTGCCAAAGACAGGACTAACTTTCTTTAAGCTCACATAACACCAAGCACACTGTAAATACTTAACAAGTTTGCTGTTGAGTTTTTTTCTTTTTGTTGTTTGATTTTAAGAGTGCTGGTGCTTGACCTGTTCTTTTACATTCAAAACACACTACACATCAGAGATGTGCTAACATCTTGATCATTCTTTTTCACATAAACAGAAAAGGTGGCAGACAGAGAAGGAGAGGTCAAATGCATCATCAATGCAGTTAAAAGGAAAATTATGCCCCCTGCTCTATCACAATCCCAGTGAGGACTTCAGATATTCGCCCTCTTGAGATTCTCAGATTGCCATGGATTCATTGCAATGCAGGCAGGAATTGCATTCTTTTCTTACAGTACTCCTACTGTAAGCCAGTTATGGTATTTCCTGCTGGGGAGGGAAAGACAAATAGGAAATGCCCTTAAACTCAAGGGATTCATTAGGTGATTTCACCCAGGTTGACCAGCTACTGCCCTCATTTTGGGCCCAGGGATTCCTGCCTTCTGTTCATCTTGGTCTGTCCTTACATGACTTGATCTGTCACCACCATGTTAATGCTTCTTGGATCTATAAGACTGACCCTAACCTCTCACCTCTTCCAGTTTGTATAAATCCAATCACCTACAGAAGGATGTCTTACCTTCGTCTGAAGCATATACCGAGCCAGGCACCTCCGTTTCCCAGACTGCTACCCATTCACATGGGCTCCCTCCCCAATGGCTTCTTCCCTTCTATACCAGCTCCATTCTTTTGGTCTCCCAAGCTTTATGCCTGCTTCTCCTTCAGCCCTTTATTTCTATCCTGATACCAGATCCTAGTGTCTGTCCCTTAGAATGGTACTCAGGCCTATTTCAAATGTCACCATCTAGATCTACACCTCATTAACTCACAAAAAAGGAAACTGGTTTCTTTGTTCCTTTCAACTCTTTTTTGCAAAACTTTGCAAGGTACTTTTTTCTAAAAGCATTCATTATCATTCTCCTATTCATGAAACTGGGTAGACCCCTTTTTCTGTCTTGTCAAACATACACTCTTTAAAACCCTCTATGGCAGGCAAGTCCAAGCCATGGCCCTCGGGCTGCATGCAGCCCAGGACAACTAGTAATGCGGCCCCACAAAATATTTTCAGCATCATGTGTTTTTTAGCATTTATTTTCTTCATGACCCCCTACATATTTCCAGTTTTGAAGTTCACAATCACAACTTATTCATGACATTGCTTTTTGGCAGCACATACATTTGTAAACAGCTGTTTTCAATCATGAAGTACAGAAAGAGCAAAATTCAAACAAATATTTCTGACAAGCACCTTGAGAACTCACTAAGAATTGCAACTGCTTTCGTTGAACCGGATTTTGATAGATTTGTTTTATAAACACAAGGTCAAATTTCCCACTAGTTTTATATTGTTCTCATTTTTCTAAAAAAAAAGGAAAGAAATTTTATTATATATATACACTAACTGTATTATATAATTTATGTGTGGCCCAAGATAATTCCTCTTTACTTGATGCAGCCCAGGGAAGCAAAAAGGTTGGACACCCTTGCCCTGTGGCCTAATCTTTCTCTGGTCATACAATAGGCTTTCCAACCACTCCCTATTCCCTGGCTTCTATTCCAATCAGGCTGCTCCCATCTTGATTCCCTTGCTCAAACTGTCCTCTACGTCCCCAAATCACAGCCATCATCCATGGAACATGATTCATTTAACCAAGTCTTCATCAAGCATCTACTGTGTAAGACACACGATGCCTACATGACAGGCCCATTTCTTGCCCTCAAGGATCTTACCATCTAGCGTTGTGACAATTAGCTCACCTCTTGAGAAAAAATTTGATCCTTTTCTCGTGCTTTATACTTTCAAAACCCTTTCAAAACCCTTTCAAAACCCTTAGAGAAAAAGTTTTTAAAAATTATTTTTAAAAAAGCAAAACAACTAAAGTAATATATGTAAATTTAATGTAAAGCATGTAAATTTAATGAATATTTATGTAAATATGTATGTCATTTCTTTAAAATCTGGTTGGAAATGGATTTTCAAAAAAGAAGTAATACAAAAAAAATAGAGCGTAAAACTTCTTTATAGTCTCATCACCCTACGGAAGCCTTATAAAACAAACCTATTTTTTAAAGGTATCTATTACGAAGAATAGATTGCAGTGATTCCTTCTTTAAATATCTCTGGCCCTTAGTATTAGGTAGTCAGTGCTTAGTTATGCTCTTTTGTTTTGGTCTGATAGCTTTTGCCCTCTGTATGCACAGACTTTAAATAGAGATACACAACTTGGCTCTGTGTTTCTATTGTAGCCCTCACAAAAATAAAGCAGTGAATAAATGTAACAGAGTGGATGAAACAGCATCCAGATTTTCATGCTCACACTTAAAAACAGATCTGTATAATTTAAAACCTCAACCTTAGTAATCCAAAAATCCATTATAGCAGGCTTAAGCTTCAACATCCATCAAGATTCCGCACAAAAAGAAAGCTTGACTCTTTTGAGCCTGGCCTTCTTTTCAGTCTTTCCTGCCTATAGTCAAAAGGAGGACAAGCACAAAGAAAGGGGCGGAAAAGTAAAGGGTAATTAACATGTGAACTAGATTATAGAGTCATTTGTTTCTACCTCTAAATGACATTTTTATCATGCGGACCTCAAATAAACTTGTCACCAGACATCATGTAGGCTTCTGAACCTAAAACCTCCAGAAGTTTTTGACACGACTCTTAGTTTCTGACACAACTATTTTTAGTGAAATAACATTGCCTCTGCTTCTGTGACATTTCCCAGAACAATAGTAAATCTGAGATCAGACAGAAGAGAATTTTATTTTGATTTAAACATTAACTCAGTGAGAGACAGGGACAGCCATATTCTGTACATGCAAGTCCCATAATAAAAGCTGGGGTGATTCAGAGTCAGGTTCAAATTCACTGTGTTCCTCCTTAGGACAGCAGTTCATCTGGAATGAAAAATCAGGACCAAGAAAGATAAACTAGTTTGACTGGCTTGATTCTTAACTTCTAACTTGGTCTCCAAGCACTAGAAAGCCACCTGATCCATTCTGAATGAAGCAGAATATTATGAAAAGTAGGTTTCACCTTGGCCATTGACTCTGTTGCTAATCCTTTCTTATAACTGCCAAGTGCATTCTGGAAGGGCCACTTAAACCCCCAAAGCTAATGTCAAAATGGAGTGGAAAATTCTGGGAACTCTGACTGCACAAAACCTGTGACTATTCAAAGTTTTCTTGTATTTTTCATTTATTGCTGCTGTCCATTCATTTGCATACCTCTAGTTTCATAGCTAGAATATCTGTTCACAACTGAAAAGGCCATGGTGCAAACTGGCTTCAAACAATTCCCCAACAGTTTAAAATGACAATCATGAAGTTTTTCAACAAATGTTAACTACAACCTGGAGATACAGTCCCAGTATCATCATAATCAAGTAATAAAAGTGCTGTACTCTGTCTTTTCCCAACCATGTCTGGAGTGTCATTTTTAAATACACCCCTCAGTTGCCTGTAATGATGTCTCTGGAGATCTGGCTCAAAGCTCTGAGCTGAGCTTCTGAGTGATCACTGAAACATTAAATTTGGAAACTGAAATTCTGAATCAGTGGCCTCTGGAAAAGGAACTGAGGGTGGGGCGACTCGGAGTCAGAGGCCTGAACCCTAACCCTAACTGAAAGCATAGAAAACCTGACCAGTAGAAAGAGGAAATGAACTTGACACTCAGAGAAAAGCAGGGACATCATGAATGAAAGACCACAGAGCCTCCATTCTGTTCCATGAGGCCAGGCTGTACTTCACTGCCTACTCTTAGATTCCCAAAAGAACACTGAATGTCCCATAATAAAGACTTCTTTCCATGGACTAAAATGAGTGGGTCTCTGTTTCTTCAAACCAAAGAGCTGAAACCCAAAATCACTGGTGATACTGCAGAAGAGACTTCCATACTCTGCAAGAATGAAGATGCTTCCCAAACCTGCATAATGATAAAAATGACTTGGCATGCTAGGTCCTTTCCCTGAAGGTTCTAACTCCAAAGTTCTGACTCAGGCCCTGAGACTGTGTTTATATTCTTATATTCTGGCAAGCTTGAGCCACACTCGATGAGGTGAATTCCAAGGTCCTTTCAATTGCAAGGTCAACAAACACAAACTAACCATTCCTCCATGCACAACAGTAGTTTAAGTGCACAGATGTGGAATCAAAGACATATTCCTTCCAAAAACTGGAAGTGAAAAAAAAAGATGACATATTCCTCGTCTTAAAAAAAAAAGTTTTTCTGGAATACACTAGACTAGGCCAATCATTCTATAGAAATAGTCTTTAGAAACAGGAACAAAGCTGAAATATGTATATGTACATTTGAGTGTGTGTGTACTTTGATCTAATTTTAGAGATTAGAACAAACTCTAAAAACATTTTAACTATGTCTGTATTATATATAATTAAATCCATATAACCTGGCAAATATACGGGCTCTACCTCACCAATACACAGAGCTGAATATCACATAGTTACATGTTGTAGAGAATAGTATGGTCTACTTGAAAAGAAACAAGAAGAAAACAGCACAAATATAGCCAGGAAAAGCATCTGAAACTCAAGTTTCCACAAAAGTAGTGCAAGGCATAATTAATTAATTAATTAATATGAATTCTGCAAAGTTGCTATGAAATACTAAATCCAAATTTCAGATACGATGTGATCCAGATTTATAGGAAATCTCATGGGACTTAGAAAGAACAAACATAAGCTTCAGGTT
Source organism: Tarsius wallacei (assembly GCA_963574415.1). Classification (NCBI taxonomy): domain Eukaryota; kingdom Metazoa; phylum Chordata; class Mammalia; order Primates; family Tarsiidae; genus Tarsius; species Tarsius wallacei. Next base: position 13,906 of record CAUYQG010238088.1, on the reverse strand, counting down.
GATTTGGACTTTTGCTTTGCTTCAGCTTCCAGTTCTAATAGGAGCTATAAATAATTTCATGACTCCCACTTAGATAATCTCTCTTCTGAAAGTAATCTAACCTACAATTTAGCAGATAGGCCTTCAACCTCAGAGGTCCCGAGACAGGCAGTTTTCTAATATGGGAGCTTGATACTTGAGTCAGAGCAATATAGGCTAAAATCCATTAATCCATTAATTCTATTAGTTGTATGACAGACCTTGGTGGACAAGTTCTGTTTTCTCTGAGAGTCTATTTTTTAATCTATGCAATGGGACTAAAAACAGCTGTCTCTTAGAAGCACTATGAGAATTAAATCAAATAATATGTGGACAGCACTTAACACAGTATCTGGTATACAACCAAACCTCAATACATGGTAGCTATGTGAATATTTAAAAAATTGTTTTGGAAAGGTCTGTGGTGATCAATCAACCCAACCCTTGCATTGTATAGATAAGGAAGCCAAGTCACTAGGAAAATACATTTTCAACTACATACTGACAGGACTTGGAAGTGAACCCAGTCTTGGACTATCCAGTTTGTGTTCTAAAAAAATAAAATAAAAATTGTATTTGTTTGATAACACTATAACTCCAACAGAATGTGAATTAAAATTACATTCTTTTAAGGGATTTCCCTGGAAATTGAGTGGAGCTTGCCACATTTTTGCCGAAATCTTTTTTAAAGATATTCTCAGCTTTACATGTTGGGGATAAAAAACTTTAGATAAGTTATCTTTAAAAAACTTTGCTTTTTGTAAATTAAATCTGCTTTTGAAAACCAGGCTAAAAAAAATAAAATTTAAACATGGAGTAACAAGATAGAGAATGGCTTCCTGTGTGGGGGAGTGGTAATTACTTGAGTTAATGTGGTCAGAGAAGAGCTTACTGAAAAAGTGACTTTGGGGCTGAGATCTTCATGGTGTGAAGAAAGCAGCCATGCAAACATACAGGCAAGTGCAAAGACCCTGAGGTCAGAAGAGCATGGTGTGTTCCAAGAATTGGAAAGTATTCCAATATGGCCAGATCAAACTAGAAAACAGAGGAAGGTGGTTGGCAGGTTTGGCATGTATGAAAAGGATTTAACATAGTGGCCATATATACTCATGTTTAATAAATGAGAGCTATCGTAAGTACTCCTTTGAAGGTCAAAGTCAGTGTTTGTAAATCATCAGAGTGATATGGACTTTTCAGGTCAGCCTGGGCTTCGAGAGTGTCAGCTCAATGGGTCGGCCAGCCAAGCCCTAGAGAGGGTCATCTCGAGGGGCTGGTAAGCCTAGCACCAGAAGTGTTGGCTCTAATGGGCTGGCAAGCCAAGCCCTGAGAATGTTGCTGGTTCAGTGGGCTGGCAAGCCTAGCCCCCCGAGTGTTGGCTCTGATGGGCTGGCAAGCCAGGCCCTGAGAATGTTGCTGGTTCGATGGGCTGGCAACCCTAGCCCCCAGAATGTCTCAGCTTTGGAGTCTCACCTTCTTCCAGCAGTTCTTCTAGTTCAGCTGGCTCTGCCGGCTGGCAAGCCAGCCTCTGGGGTGCACGGGTCTTCGGCTCCCATGATCTTCTGCAGCTCTTCCAGTCACAGCTCTTCAGGGTCGAGGTTCTTATCTCATGTCCAGGAAGAATGAGGGACATGGACAGCTGGAAAGTGATAAAGCAGAATTTATTGAGAAGACAGGAAAGCTCCCACAAAGAAAGGGGACCTGAAAGGATTGCCCATCTGAGGCCTGAAAACCTGGTGCTTATACAGTCCTAAGTCCAAGTCCAAGCTAGTGGTTAGCACTAGCTGTGAGCTGTAGCTGTTCTGATTGGTCAGTATTAAGAACCAATCAGCAGGAGGTAGGGGCCTAATGGTGAGCTGATGGGTTGCTTTTCGATCCCAGCAGTGAGTACTTAAGCTCTAACTTGAGAGGCTTGCAGGAAGCTTGTTTACCAATGCTGAGCCTGAGTCCACTACATTGTTGCCAGAGGACCCACCTGTCTGTCTGCCTAGCCTTTCCCTGGCTATCTCCTGTCTCACCAGCAGATAGTAGACCCTCAATAACTGGTAGTCATTGTTATTATATGATAAAAGTAATGAATGTAATATTTTTAATACAGTGCTTGGCACATAGTAAGCACTCAAACCACCTTTTTAAAAATCCAAAATATAAGTTTTAATATTATTATGTAAGATATTAATATAATAAATGTTCAATAGATGTTTGTACATTTGTTAAGTGAATAAGAAAACACACAACATAATACCCAGTAGACTGAAAATTGAGCGGTGGAAAACCTAGGTAATATTTGGCCTATTTCTAATATTTATTATTGAGCGTTTCTATAGTGGCAGAAAGATTTTTTTTTCTTTTTTAGAAATAGTAGCTACTCTCTACTGAAAAATTATTAGTAGTTGGGCCAGGATATGAACTGAAATCTGTGTGACTAAAGTTTGTGCTTTTTACCTCATGTGGATAACTAAATCCAACATTTTTCTTTTTAAGTTTTTAAGGTTTTTATTTTTTAGTTTTTGAGGGGTTTTTTTGTACAAATGTTTGGAGCACAGATAAAATTTTATTACATGTATATAATGCATAATGATCAAGTCAGGGTATTTAGGGTGTCCATCTCCCAACTATAATACATTTTTGTTTAACTATAGTTACACTACTGTGCTATCAAACATTGAATTTATTCCTTCTATCTCACTGTATGTTTGCACCCTTTAGCCTAGTTTTCATCTTCCATCTCCTCCACTCACCCTTCCCACTCTCTCTTTCCACTCTCAACCTCCCTGTGGTCAGATTCTTTTAGCTCCCACATATGAATGAGAAAATGTGATATTTCTCTTTCTGTGCCTGGCTTATTAAGTTAATGACCTCCAGTTAAGTTAATGACCTCCAGTTCCATCTATGTTGTTACAAATGAAAGGATTTCATTAGTCATCCATTCTTTATTCTTTCTTAATTTGGAAACATTGCTCATAAAGTCCTACACTGGACCCAGTTCTTCAAAACAAACCTCAGCTAAGCTCAGACAAAAAGAAATGCAGGGGAGGGAACTATTGCTAATGGAATAGCTACAATGTGCTACCCCATGATCTCTGTGGTATCTCTTAATGCCCACAACTTTCAAAGGCAGATGTTATCATCACTTGGTTATACACAAGCAAGCCAGCACCCAAAGTCATGAAATTTGCCCAGAATCACATAATTCGAGGCTAAGCAGCCTCTTGTCTGCTCCAGGCCAGCACCCTGAAAGCCAATTGCAGGCCTTGGCACAATCAGAGGGACTCCCAAGGCACCAGCCTCCTAAGTCTCACCCAGAAGCCTGGCTGCCAGAGACCACACAGCAAGAGGGAAAAGTCTGCTCCTCCCAGCACAATCAAAAGACAAACCCAGCGCATTTTCAAATTCCACATTAAATGGTAAAAAAGAATTTTAATGACTTTAGCCCTACAATATTTCAAGGCTCCCCCTTCCTATGCGGAAAAACATAGACACTAGACTTCCAATGTCTCCCTAGAGAGAAAATAAATCTCTCACTCTTCATTTGCTCTGAAGCCAGGAACTTGGATGAGCATCTCAAGACTATCACTTAAGCTGTAGTTTACTCCCCTGTAAAATAAGGTGAATGGTAATACCTACCTTTTAAGGACATTGTTAGGATTAAATGAGATGACCTTGGTGAAAGGGTGTAGCAGTCAGGGTCCTATCTGGAGACAGAAACCACACAGTAATATGAACACAGAAGGGTTAATATAAAGAGTTATTATCTATTTACAGAATATTAGCCACTAAAAAAAGAATAAAAAAGAGTTCTACAGAATATCTGAGAGACAGAGAGAACCCAAGGAACAAACTTGGAAAGAGAGACCCCGCCCCTCAAAACCGGGATTCAGACCTTCTTAGAAAGAGCATGACGGCAGCCCAGAGATGGCAGAGAAGTTGTTGGCCAGAGGTAGTCAACAGACAGCAGGGAAGCAAATCACACAAAGGGAACCATACCTCTTGCCAAGATGCTGCCAGTGAAGGAAGCACATCCCCCGACTGACAAGCTGGAAGTATGTGTCTACACACCAATGTGTGACCACTGCACACCTCAGGAGCGAGCCAGAGATAGCACATCGGAACCAGAGAGAAAAACCTCCAGGGTCCCTCCAGTACCCTCTGTTCACCAGCCATGAAGAAATGTTCCAACATCACAAGCAGTACCTTGAAGAGTGGGTTTGGAGCTGAGTGGTAATAAACAGGTAACGTGGCATGGAGACCTTGCTATCATCATCACCACCATTATCATCATTGTAGCCATCATCACTTCTCCTGTGGAGTCATCTTTCCAGGGTAAGTGGGAAGACGGGATGCAACAGTGAATGCAACCGATATCCACCCAAACTCTGTGAATTGGGCTTATCTTCCAAACTCGGAGATGGACACAGATGCTTTCAAAGATGGTATTGAGTGCTACTGGAAGGCTGGCACTTTCTGCTCTGTGTACCAGGATCTGTGAGCCCTTTTCCCCACTAAGCTGCATGCACTCAAGAATACCTCAACAATCCAAATCACCAGTTGACCTTTCATAGGATCCACCCAAACCCAGAGCTGTGTAATGTCACTTTTAATCATAGACCCAGGAGAGCATTGGCAAAAAAAGTATCAGCTAAAAGGAGACCCACTTTCGACTCTCACCTTCACACTGGAGAGTCCCTTATAGCCACTCTCAAGACAAGTAAAGGCAACTTAGCCCCATCATTCCTGAACACAAAGTAATAGATGTTGACTTGCCTTGCAACAAAGGGGATTTGATTCAGTCCTAAAGAAAAATGCCCATAATTGAGTGAGGACTGTCCTGGGTTTGATAACATCTGGGGGAAGAACTGAAAAGACTTCCAGTGTCATTCAGCTTGTGAGAAAGGGTTTGGCTAGGATAACCCCTGGAACTACTTTTCTGCCCCATCTTCTACAAGAAGGTAACAGTTTGTGCCATAGCTAGGGATTAAACTGAAAGAGGCACTGTGGAGGGTAGACACCCCTCATGGCCTCATATTTCTTCCCAGCATGTGCCAAGGACAGTCCCCAGGGGTCCTTAGTGGAAAGCCATTTCAGGCCATACAGGAGGCAGCAATAACCTGCCATTATTGGATAAACAGTCTAAGAACCAAAATAACTGAGAAATGATGACATTCTGAAACAAAGCAGCAGGTCTTGTGTCCAAGAATTTCCCTTTGAGAAAGAAAACAAGAGGTCTCCTATTTGGCTGTGTGATTGGCAGGGAAGCAAGAGCATATTTCAGCTTAGCATGTATAGCTGTGCTCCAGGCTGGCCTGGGCTGGGCTGGGCTACAGCAGTTTTTCCATCTACATTTTTGAGGTGTTTCCAATTTCTTCTGAATGACCATTTCCCAAATATTCTGCCTGAAAACTGCCCCTTGTCAGTTTAGGGTATGCTGTCCTTTCTCAAGGGGATGCCACCAGGAAGCTGCCAAGACCGGTGGCACCCAGCCAACCTGGAAGAATTTGTGTTAAAGCTGTGGTGGAGCTGTTCAGAACCATGGGAACCTAGAACAAGGTAAGGTAGATCTTCCAGAGCCTGTACCTTGTACTTAAAAATAGCCATGTCTAGTCCAACCATTTTATTTTCCAAATGAGGTATCCAGGGCTCTATGTGCTAACGTGTCTGATAACACACAATCAGTTAACAGTAAAAAGTGGATATGACATCCTCCTCTCCCTCAGACTTGGGCTTTCTTCCCACACCATTCTGCAGATACGTTAACAAAGCGTCCAGAGATTTGTGCTCAGATAGTCTTGTTTTTTGCATGTCTGCTCTGAGTCCAACCCACCATGAAAAATTATTTCAGTTGGATAGGACATGGTAGTGGTTAAGGTTATGGCTAGGGTTAGGGCAAAGGCTAGAGTTTGGACTAGGATAGGGTTTGGAGAATAGTCCCAGAAAATCGAGTAACATCTTCCCACATGTGTCACAATTTCCATATTTACTTGGTCTGCCCTAGATTATTGGATATTGATCATATGAGCAAAATTAGCCGATTGGGACATAAAGAAGAGCTTATATCTGAGCTGCTCTGCAGTCCCATAGTACTAAAACCAGCGTTTATCTGTTATTGATTGCTTTATAACAAGCTACCCCAGCATGCTTAAATAGCAATCATTTTATTGCATGAACTTCTTGAAGGTAAGGAAATTGGGCAGGGTTCAGCAGGAACAGCTCATCTGTGCCCCACGTGGTGCCGGCTGAGGCAGCTCAGCTGGGGCTGGAGGATCTAAGCTGGTCTCACTCCCATGCCTGGGGCCCTGGCGCTGGCTGTTAGCTGGAGCACCTCTTTCTCTTCTATGCAAACCCTCTCCCCACCTGGCCTCCCACTCCAGCAGAGTTACCAGGACTTTTTTCACATGATGGCTGGGTTTCAAGAAGGAAAGTGAAGGTTGCAAAGACTCTTTAAGGTCTGGGTTTGGGACCCCCAGAATCTCACTTCCATCACATTCTGTTGTTCAAGTCTCAAGGCCAGCTGGATTCAATGGGTGAAGAGAGAGACTCCACCTCTTAATCGGAGAATAGCAAAGTTATGCTGCAAAGGTTACAGACCTAGGGAGGCAGGGTCCTGGGGGCCAGTCTTTATAATTTGCTCTAGGGAAGGACAGTCTGGCATAATGGAGAGAAAAGAGTGGAACCAGGAGCGGGAGGTAGAATCTGAGTCTACTCTCTGCCCCTTGCTATCAGTGTGGCCTCAGGCAAGTCACTATTCGGAGCTTCTTATGATAGAAGAACGTTCTTCTCCTATAATATAGGGATACAGTGACTTAGTGAGGAAGAACAAATGAGATAAAAGTGGCAAATCTTTCACATTGAAAACTGTGGTCTATCACGCAAGCCTAAAGATTTTTAATGCACATTAAATGCACATTGTATGATCTCTTTTAGCCCCTTTTTCTTTCTAAAAAGCAGTTGAGGGAAATAGTGGATGGCTGGCAGAGGGACACTTAGTCCAGAGAGAGCTATCCTGCCCACCAAGCTTACTTTCTAATACAGTGAATTCGTTACCTTCTTTGACTTTGAGTGTCTCCATCAGTACAATTACATTTTTGTAAAGATTAGGGTTTGTTAACTTGATTTTTGTGGGATTATCATAAAACACCTGGTACAAAAGACACTAAAATTCTCTTTATCATTATTATTCAAACATGGATATTGTGACCAAAAAATTCTGAAACTCACAGCTCCAACAGTCAAATTTTCTAGAAAAATGCCAGTTTAGTCTGCCTGAGTGACTTTTTAGACTTAGATTTTATGTTTTAAATAAAACCAAAACTGAAACTTGTTTTTTTTAAGATGGGGTCATCTGAGGAGGAGGAGGAAGAAGAGGAGGAGGAGGAGGAGGAGGAGGAGAAGAAGAAGAAACTTAAGAAAAAACTCCTGTTACCTAAGTTGGGTTTTAAGGTTAACAGCATGAGAAAAAAAATCCCATCTCAAGAAGCAGGGCAGCCTCCTCCCTTTGGCTTCTGGCTACAAGGCAGCCTCTATGGCGGGGGAGTGTCTGTCCTTTTTGGGCCAATGGGCTAGGCAGGGCCACAGACCCCACACTTTCTATCACTTATCCCACCCCAAGAGCTGGTCTTTCTGGCTCCATGCTCCTGCCAGAGTCCAACCCCTCTCACGGTGCCAGAGAATCAGATCTGGATACTTAAGCCCAGGTCTGGAAACCCAGTCAGGAAAGATGGCAGAGGAGAGTTCTGCTGCCCACCCCCCAAATGCTTGACCTAGGCGTAACTGCTCTGCTGTGTTTTGGTGCGATGGACTGGGATTCGGTCAGGCTGAAGCAGCGTTCCCAGTGCACACTGTGCTAATCCCCACCCCTCCTCCAACACAGTTGTCTCTTGCCCCTGCTTGGACCTGGACTTGGGGCTCATGACCAGTACTGAAGCAGCTGGACTCGGCTGCTCACACAAATTGGTGTGGATGGCCCTGAGAACCAGGGTCCTGGGAAAGAGGAAGAGGTCGAGGAGATGACTAATGAAAAAGGAGGGTTGGTCACAAGCTTGGCTTCCTCCAGCCAAGCAGAACCTAATCCTGAGTGGAACTGAGGGGCTGGGCTCTTGAATAAAGCAGAGCCAGATGTAGGCAGTTTCCATGCTGATCTATACTTGAGAAACTTTAGAAAATTAAGTTTGGACTTGAGCAGTAGAAAACCAGAAACCATCACAGATTCTGAAAAGAGTAAGAGGAGTGTGTAATTGATACTTTAAAAGATTAGTTCATTCAGGCTATGATGATAGGTTAAAACTGGTTAACAGTCCTGGCTGTAGAATCATCTGGAGGGTTTTTGTTTTTCTTTTTTAATTCTATGCCTAGATTTAATCAGTTTAATTGGTCTAGAGTGTTAAGTGCTATGAGATGACTCTCACAGGCAGTCAGGATTGAGAGCTCTATGTTAGGAGAGCCTAGGACCATGATTCCCAAATCTCAGCATGCATTAGAATCACTGCAAATGCTGGTTAGAGCTCAGATCTCTGGGTCTTACTCTCAGAATTTCTGATTCAACAGATCTGTGTTAGGGCCAACAATGTGGGTTTCTGACAAGTTTCCAGGTGATACTTCTGATCAGAAACTACACTAGAGCTAGGAAGCACCCTGATGCTGTCAGATGGAGGCTTTGAGTCCTAGCCTGGGGTTATAGCAGTGCTAATAAGGATAAAAGACACACCTGAGGCATTTTAGAGGCCAGATACCTGACTCTTCATACCTTGGTTTGCAGGGTAAGTCAGCAATGGCAGGTGGTGTGAGAACAGACCTGGCAATGTGGTTTTCAGCATAGAGGAAGAACACTCTAGGAACTGTGTATGTCTTTGTTTTGAGCTCATACAGCTAGATGTCAGACTTCTGTGCCTTGCATTCCAAACTGCTATTGATTAACATTCTCAGTGTAAATCAAAGCCATCCAAATGGCCTAAATGAACCCAATTTACAGTGATTTGAGAACATTTGCCATCCTTCTAAAAACACATTCTGGGTTATTCCAAATCTGGGTGAGCCTTTCAGACTTTCAGTCCCATTTACAGACTTTCATCCTTTGTTGTTCAGCCAGCTTGAGTTTCTCTTGCCATCACCTAAACTCAAAAAGGGAGACTGTAGGGTATCATCATTGAAAGAAATATAAGGTCAGCATTAAGTTACTGCAGGAATTGTGGAGAATTCCAGTAAAATTATATAGTATGAGGATCTGACTCATGTCGTCACAGATATATGGTTCTTGCTGAGATAAGCTGTGGCTGTAGAATTCCTATTTGGGAAACAGAATGTTCCTTTTAGACAATTTAGCCTTCTCTTCCTCAGAGAAAGCCTAAACCATATAACCACCCTCGAGAAGGTAATACAAATAAGATAGTAACTTCACCAGCTTAATCCAGTACAGGGCTTTTGCAAGCCCAATCCAGTTAGCATATGTTTAAGGCAAACAACATTTTTCAAGAAAAAAAAAATGTGTCATGATGATGTAACAGAATAGAGTGAAATCCAGCTAGCCGTTTGGGTCATGTAGTGACACCAGATAGGTGATAGAAGGTGATGAAAGCTCCAGAGCTCACCTGGCAAAAACTCCATACTGGGGTAAGAGGGAAATGGGGCACATTCCCCAGGCTGACCTACTGGGCTTCTTTCAGACTTACTGGAAACAAGCTGAGAAAGCTCTGAGACTAGCGGGTTATTGATTTTTCTCTCATTGTCAAAATTCTTGCTTTGGGGGAAGAAGCCAAATGCCAAGCAAGCATGGAACCAGTCTCCAGAACAGCTCATGGACCCCCCAGGAGAACCAGGTTTGGGATGCTCTGAATGTGGTTCATTCATTCATTTAATTTATTCATTCTACAAACATCTCTTGACTATATGCCAGGCCCACTATGTGCCAGGCCCTGTCTAGGCAGGGGTGTTACAGAAACAAGTAAAACATCAGGGGTCCTATCCTCAGGGAACTCAGAGACCAGAAACCAGAAGAGATGACTGACCATTTGGTGATCCTGCAATAAATGCAGGTCATCGCCATTAAAAGCTAAAATGTAGCCACCAGGTTTGTCAAAAATGAAGGTTTAAAAATAGATAAATAAAAGATTGGTCCTCAATCTGGCTGGCAGTCATCAACCTGTCATCAGCAGGCAAGAATAAAGAAAAGCAAGCTAATTTTGCTTTTTTTATTGCCAAAATTAAACATAAGTGGGAAAGAAAATTCTCCACAAAAGCTTTCAAAAATCTGGCATCCAAAAAATAGAGTCTGTGACTAATTAGGCCATGATTCCCACCTCCCCCCACAAAAAAAGTTGATTGTACTAAATAACAAAACATTTTTCTCATTTTTCCATTCCAGAAAAACCAGGCTGGTGCATAGACTAGGAACTTAGGGAGGTGGGCCGAGAACTTCAGGTAATAAACAATTGCTAATATTTACTAGGGGCTCATTATGTGTGTGGTACTATTCTAAGCAGTTTCTATAATTAACTCATTAATATTCACAACTGCCTTATAAAATGGGTACTGCTATGTGCCTCATTTTGCAGAAGAGGAAACAGGCACAGAAAGACTAGATAACATGCCAGTGGTTCCACAGCTACTCAGGGGCAGAGCCACGAATTAAACTGAGTCTGTGCAAAGGGCCCCAGTAGCCTGGCTTTCTCTGTAACTCCAAAGAATATGTCTGTGCTTCTTGGCAGTAAAAACTAGTGACGTAGCAGGAGCTTTGGTCCACAAAGCGAACTTGATTTCTGATTCTGCCACTCAATGGTGTGTGATTTTTTGGTAAATTATTTAACTTCTCAAGTCATAGTATCCCCATTCGTCAAAAGATATTAGCAATCTCTTTTAAGATTGTTGTGAGCATGCGAGGATTAAATGAGACCAAAATAAAATCTGTACATAATTCCATGCCTAGAGGAGAACAGTTTCGCCTATGATGTTCATTTCATACTCATGAGCTTCAATTAAGTTTATCCAAGAAGCCACATCCAGAGATGCATCAAAACTGTGAAGATTCACACAATAGCAGGTTTGATTCATCTGTATCCCACAGTAAAAGCCAGTTTCTTAATTTTCCAGAGCTTCTGATAAACTCAGAATGATTTGCTTTGAAATACAAGAATGTGCAGGTTATTAAATGTAACCAAGGAGATTAGCAGCCTGTATCACTATAATTGTAGAGCGGTTTGAGGAACTCCAGACTGTATAAGAAGACTGAGCCCTCTGATTAGGAACAGAAGTCTCATCCCAGTCCAAATGATGACTAAATATCATGGAGGTGAATAAGGGTTCACATTGAACTGATACTGCATGCCTGCATGCATTCACTGTAAAAAGTTATCACATAGCATGTTCACAGAATTTTAAAACTGGGAACAACTACATAGAAGTCCTAATGATCACCTAACCCAGTGCTCTCCTAATGTGTGATGTGGTTAGATGAAATTAGGGCTGAAGATTTTCACTGTAATATTCTATGATTCTTTAATAAAGGATATTATTTTCTTGTGAACATTTTCAGTGCTCAATTTAGCAACCTGCTATAAGCTTGATACTTAGTCAATATCAAACTAATGAATTCCAAGTCTTTCCAAACCGACTAGAACTACTTTACTTGGGTTCTACACTGTTCAAAGCATGAAAACCCTAAAATAATACACAAAATCAACGTGTGCCTTTCACTGGATAGCAAGTATACAATTTTCATTAGCTCCCCATGGAGTCTGTAAACAGACCACAAAAATACATATTTTAAGAACCAGGATACTACAGGAACAATGGCCAAAAGATACTAGAGCAGGCCCCCTTTAGAATGAGCATATGTTGCTTATGTGGAAAATAAAATAAGCTCTGCTAGAGTTGCAAATAATAAACTTCACCTGCCTAGTGCAAAAACATTGGAGCTCACTGCTGAGTTGGCTGCTTGAATACAGATGAACAACATGCACACACACTAACGTGAAAAACAGGGTTCTGCTAGCTAGAGAGCAACTGGTTTTTGTACTTCTAACATGAGTATTAATAGTTCACTCTTTGTGACTCTCTTCTAGCCATTCTTTTATGTGTAACTATAGAGATATTAAATTTCAGAAGTATAGTATAATAAAAAGACTACCTATTTTGTGTCAGACAGACCTGGGATCAAATTCAAACTCACAATTAATTACCTAGATGCCTTGGACAAGTCATGTATCATCTCTGTGCTTCAGTTTCCTCGCCTGTAAAATATAACAATTATCACTAACCACATAGGGTTTCTCTGAGAACCAAAAGAAATGATGTACAGAACATACCTAAAACATCACCAAGCATGTAGTAGACACTCAGTAAATGCTTGCTGAATGGAGCTAGGAAAGAATGTTCTTTTATTGAAAACCACTGAGAGAGATTAAGACCCACAAAGATTATTGAGCAACGACTACAATGATATTTTTGTCTTGAAGCTTATGGGGCAGGATTTCAACAGATAGCACAGTCTAGTGAATGATACAGACATCATTTATTTATTCAAAAGTGTTTGTCGAGTGTCACTATAAACCAGTGATACAATAATGAGTAGGCAAACATTAATCTAATAGCTATATAATTAAATGTAAGAATGAAACTGATGAATGCTCAAAGGAAAAATTACTGACACCTGAGAGTTTATATAGGGAAGAGTCACAGGGGCATGGACACTTGGCCTGAGGTCTGAATAATGAGTATGTAGGATCCAATTAGGAAGGGGGATAAGGAGAGAATTCCAGACCAATGATTTCAGCCGGGAAGGAGAGGAGGCATATAGGGCAATAACTAAAGATGAGCAGTCAAGTTAGGGTATTATGATTATTATTATTCAAAGTTTTTTTTATGAAGTACTGAAGCAACAGGTAAAACATTCCAAATATAATGCAGAATGATCTGCATAAACTTTTTATAATCCCCCACCATAGTGAGACTACAAACAGGTCAGAGATTATTGGAGATGAGGTGAGAGATTTTGGAGAGTGCTATTGGTATACTATGAGACCTACCTTATTCCATGGGGGAAGCATGGGAGGTTTGTTCCTCACCCCAAACCTACAGAAAGGATCTTCCCAATGCAACTTGGAAAACTTCATCTGAGTTCCCCCAGTTTTCAAGCAATAGTGAGGACTAGGGGCTGACCCATCTGAGTGATTGACCAGATGCTCTGATAGAAAAGCAAATGTGTGATTGCCACCACAAGGGAGTCAGCCTGGGCACAAGAGAAGATTCCAAGAAGCAAAGTCCAGATCAATCTAAGGTTCCAGCATTGAACCACCTTCCTCAGGAAAAAGCTGAAGTCAACTGAGCCCCTCTGATTACAAAAGTCTTACTAGACTACTCTAGCCTCAAGTGACTGTCCATTCTTCCAATTCTCTCAGCACTTCCTTCCGGAACCTGAAAAATACAAAATAAGACTGCATTTCATTGATATAATCTAAAGCCATTTGAAACAATCATGAGGTTAAAACTGCAGTAAAACAACTGCCCATGAGCCATAAGATATGACATGATGGTATGGAGAGAGATACAAGATACATTTAAAGACTTTGGATTTGGGGGGGATTTTTTGTATTTGGTACTGTTGTGGTTTTTTTGTTTGTTTTTTAACAGCTATCATTGGAAGGAGTTTTGTTTGTTAATACAGTTCATTTCTACACAGGAATAAAATAATAGGGAATTGTAATGGCAGAAGGCAGCAGGGAAGACCAAAAAGTCACCCTTGCTTTTGCTATTTGGAAATTTTTTTTTTTTTTTTTTTTTTTTGAGTTGGAGTCTCACTTTGTCGCCCAGACTGGAGTGCAGTGGCCGCTCCCGGCCACCGCAGCCTCGACCTGCTGGGCTCCGGCGATCCTTCTGCCTCAGCCTTCCAAGTAGCTGGAACTAC